>PVJA010004808.1:16261-83283 GCA_004027025.1 Myocastor coypus | reverse complement strand
TGGGGCTGGACGTCAGGTGTGGGGCTGGACATCAGGTCTAGGGCTGGACTTCAGGTGCTGGGGCTGGACATTGGGTGTGGGGCTGGACGTCAGGTGTGGGGCTGGACATCAGGTCTGGGGCTGGACTTCAGGTGCTGGGGCTGGACGTCATGTTCTGGGGCTGGACGTCAGGTTCTGGGGCTAGATGTCAGGTTCCCATTGCTGTTTGCAAGTAGTAATAACAGGAAATCCAGGAATTGGAAGACTGCGATGTTTGCTGTAGACAGTCTTCAGAACATTACCGTTCACTTCCTACTCCTCTCTCGGACTTTTTGCCATTTCTTTTTCCCTCATTAATTGAACTTTATTTCCCTACTTCCGACCTCTTCTGGTGGGGGATAGTTAAAGTAAAATTTCCATTACAATTTTGCTGTTTTCAGCAGCTGAGATAGTGTAAGAGGTATCCTGGATATTTATATAGCAAAATATTTTCTCTGGAATGTGGTTTCTATCTAATTAAATCTTTAGCTTGGAAATTCTTCAATCTCGTAAAATTGGCATTTTCCTAAGTGTAGATGATTTGTTGCTAGTGCGAACTAGTGTTTTAGGGTGTTATTTGCTTCACAGTCGGACACAGCTCGGAGCCGCCGGCCCAGCAGGCTGTGAGCCGAGGCCGAGCTGCCTCGGTGCACTTCCGACACTTGCGCACACTGGGCATTTTGTGTTCCTGACTGTCACATTCTTTCACTCCCTACCTCCCCCTTCGGGGCATTGTCTACTGAATCTTCTCCTCAGGAGCGAGGGTTTAGCCCAGCTCCGGTCTCTGCTTCCTTCCAGAGCACAAGCTTCTTTCCATGCCCGCTCCACTGCGCTGTGCTGAGACCTGGGAGTGACCAATCATGGATGCTCCTATACCAGGGCTCGCCCAGCCAGCCACACGGTGTGGCGCTCACGTCTTGCCCTGTGCCCCGGCATCCTCCCCGCCGCCCCCTGCATGTCCCTCACGGACCTTCAGTGTTCTCTGCCTGTTTCCTGGAAGTCCACCAAACCCGAGACTCCTGGTCAGGCTCTGATCCACAGCGTTTGTGCAGGGTGTCCTGACCTGCCTCCTTTGGGCTCCGCTGCCTCTGGCCTGTGGAGGGCGCCCCACTGCCTGGATTCTCTTTGTCTTGTTCTGTTTGCTGGCCCGTTTTTGTGGAACACATCTTCAGGAGCTCGCTGAGGAAAACGCATGTAAGCTAAATATTCTTGAGGCCATGCAGGTCTGAGCGAGTCTTTGTTTCGCTCCCGCAGCTGACTGTTTCGGGCGTCTTGGTACTTTTTGGAGCCTTACGCTGCTGTCGCCTTCACTGCATGCACCAATGGTGCTCTGTGCCCATGGGCGTTGCCAGCCCAGCAGTTGTGGGAGGAGGGAGCTTGTGCTCCTCCAGGAGAGGCGCTGTCCCTTCTCGGAGCTGCCTCGCATTTTCCTTCCAAAGCTGTCGGAGGTGCTGACAGTTGGTGTCTGACTTTCCTTGGTGATAATCAGAGAAAACCAGAGCTGGATATAGAGGTGAAGACGGGTTTCATTCGGGAACTGTTGCAGTAGGAAACAAGCAGCCCCAGGGCAGGCCTGGGCTGAATCCTGGCTCTAACAAGGCAGAGCCGGGGTTTATGCCAGGGGCACTGGTGGGGACATCAGCAGGCCGATGACCTCAGAGCAGAGACCAGAGTGGGCTCTTGCCAACTGGGCCACTGAACTTGCTGAGAGGCCCCAGGAGCAGATGTCAGGGGTGAGGGCAGGGAGATCAGCCAGCGGTTGAAGGCAACTGGCCGTCCCAGAGAGGGGACCGTGAGACTCACCCAGGCACTGGCTGAGTTAGCCCAGCAAGGCGGGGGCCGAGGTAGATGCCCAGAAGAGGGAGCAGAGGGGCCGGGCCCAAGCGCTGTGTTTGCCACAGGCTCCACTTTTGGGACCGGACTCACATGGTGTTGGATATGTGGCCTTATCCGGGGACATGCGGCAGACGTGCGAGCGATCTGCCGGGGAGACGGCATGGGTTTGTTCTCTAAGTTGTCCCCCGTTAACTACATCAGCAGATGTCACCCGGCCATCCCCAGGTATGTCACAGGAAGTGACACGGACATGTGTAAAACCAGCACGGTGGCGCAGAACTGAAGCATGCGGTGTTGCCAGCAGACCGGCTTAGGAGTCCCGGGTGTAAAGACGGCGTTTGCAGTGAAGCACGTTGCAGGCAGGCCCGGGCTCCAGTGCACTTGCTGTTGCCCTCTTAGCTGCTAACGCTGATCTCTGGCAGGCAGAGAGCCCGGCGAGTGGGGAGACACGGAGCAGCAAAGCCTGGCACGTCCGAGAGCAACTTATGTTCAAGTGATGCTAGCAGTGCGAGAGCGACGGCGGAGACAGAGCCCGTGAGCCGCACAGGAAGTGACCTTTTTATTTATGTTGAAGGCACTGTGATGAGGGCCGCAGGACTGCAGAGGTCTTCTGCCTTTGGTTGCCAGGAAATGGATTGTGAAACCATGTGCAGCGCGTTCCATTGCCCTTACGCCGACTGTCCCGAGAGCCACTCCTCGTAATTCACTAATGGTCCCACCAGGATTAAGCAGTAGGGTTGCGGAGACACAGGGTCCAGCCGGGTAGGAGCTGCGTGGCCTTGAGGAGCGGGAAAGCGGCAGGAGTGGAGACACAAGGGGCTGCCGAGCCGTGGCCCCGTCCTTCAATGCGCAGCTGCTGTTCCAGAGTGTTCGCGGAGTGTCCCGTCCGCTGTGACACCAGGGGCGTCGCCTCCGCCACAGCAGCTGCTGCACCAGCTCACCTGAAGAGGAAGCAGAGGTGGAAAACACACAGAGCCTCCCGAGTGGCTCCCGCGGGCGGTGAGTCACTGCAGGGCTGGGGGTGCTGGGCACACTCTGAGCGCGGCGCTGACTGGTCCCTCAGAGGACCCTGCGCCTCCCCGTGCCGCCGTGGCAGCCAGGATGGCACAGGAGTGCTGCTGGGCAGACTCTTTGGATTCTGGCGGGACCAGGTCCAGACGCGCCGCAGTTCTACGGTAGACGCCCGCATGGAGTGGTAAACTCGGCGAAAACGTGGAAGTCTCAACGTTTAGGCTTCCTAGGCTTCGTGAAGTCCCTGCTGTCGGCCGGCTCTTCACGCATCCGCAGCCTCCGTGTGGCAGACCCTTCATGCCGCAGCGTGTTCCTGGCACTCTGGCTCTGCGCGACCTGGCATGTTCAGCGCGGGCTGAGCGGCCTGGGACGCAGCCTCCACCTGGGGCCTCGACATACCGCTTCGCTTCAGTTCGTATTTGTGATTATAAAATACTCTGGAGGTTCTTTTTGAATTTTTAGGACAGCTTTTATGCTGACGAAATGTTTGAGGTTTTACTTGGCCTCCGTTTACACCCCGGGAGGGTTCTCTGACCCTCCTGGAGGGGAGCTGGGCTGGGCTGCGGTCTTGCAGGGCCTCCGTGCAGAGGGCAGGCGCGTCCTGCCGGCCAGCGCCTGGGCCCAGCTCTTCCACTAAATATGCTCTGAAAAGGCAGAGAAGTAATGGAAGCAGAGTATTTCGATGATCAGGATCCAAATATTTGTTTTGGATATCGAGCTAATCCAGAGATTTCTTTCTTCCTTCCTTCCTTCCTTCCTTCCTACTTTCTTTCTTTCTTTCTTTCTTTCTTTCTTTCTTTCTTTCTTTCTTTCTTTCTTTCTTTCTTTCTTTCTTCCTCTTCTGAATTCTTCCCTTCTTTTTACCTTCTTAAATGTTTTCCTGTGCTTAGAAAGTGGGCCGACAGGACACAGATGTCTCTTGACTTTGTTGAATTTAAACGCCCACTCCTCTGCCCAATCACCGGCAATAAAACAGTGGCGGGACTCGGAGGAAATTGTGATTAGGGTTATTAAGGCTCTTGGGTTCCTGTGTATATTTTAAGCAAATTAGGATTTTAAGCAGTTTTTAAAGAGATTGTAGTTTCCTGCCCAGTTTTTCTAAGGGGGAGCGTGTGGGCCTATGAGTTTGTTACAGAGCTGGTCTTGCGCCTCAGGTAGATCACAGCCTTCCCTCCGGAGACTGCGCCTGCGGCCCTCCCCCTCCCTGCCCGCCCCGCTCACTCTCTCTCTCTCTCTTTCTCCATATGTGACACTCTAGGTATCTTTAAGCAAAAACTGAGAAATGGTTTGTATATTTTCATACCAAAATTATCTTAAAAACGAAATTATTCCATAAGTGGTTGCTTTAAAACAGTGCCCTAATTTACCTTTTATTTATAAAATAGCTATGCTGTTATTTTAAAATGTAGTACGACTTCCTTGCAAGGTGTCCATGGAACGCCAAGTATGGGGAAAGGAAGGCCAGCCCGTTTCTGGGCCACGCAGGGACCACGGATGCGCTTCTCCTTTCGGCCAGCTCAGCTGTGTGATGTGTGGCCGCGACCTGGCGTGGGAGCCGGTGTGTCCACGCGCTGTGTCCCGGCCTTTTCTACTGAGCTTTCCCCACCATACTCTTGTTCTCCTCTCTGCGAAATCTGTTCCCTATTTCTTTTTTTTTTGTCTTTTTTTTGGGGACAGGGTCTCACTATGCAGTTGAGGCTGGCCTTGAGCTCATTTTTGTAGCCCAGGCTGGTCTCAAACTCGCACCTATCCTCCTGCCTCAGCTTCCCAAGTGCTGGGATTACAGGCGTGAGCCACCACACCCAGCTGTACCTTATTTCTTACCATCCATCTTTCTTTTATTTTGCTTTTCATATTATTTATAGTTTGGGTTACTCGTACTAGAGTAACGATGTGGCATTTAACCTTCTGTGTCTGATTAATTTCATTTATCACGGAGGCTTCGAGATTCACCTTTTTTCCCACAGATGACTTGAACCCTTCCGTCTTCATGGCTGAGTAGTTCTCTATGGTGCACATAAGCCACATTGCAGTATTTTTATAAGGTGTTTCTTTGTGCATATTTAAATGTTAGAAATTCCCTCAGCCACGCTCAGCGGTGCAATACAATCACTCTGATCTACAAACTTCAACTTCATTTCTACCTTACAGGTCTCATGCCTTTCCACGGATCAGCCAGGGCTCCGTTCCTTTCTGTGTTTTCCTCTCTGGGTGGGCTCTGCGAGGAATCATTCAGATCTGTCAGGGGAGGGGGGCTGGGCACGCAGCCTGTGCGGGCCTGCAGGGGCGGCTCTGCCGGACTGGGTAGGGTCTTTCTGTGGGAGCTCTGAGCTGCTCAGGCCCCACCAGGTACTCCTGGAAGGCTGGGTGTATACTCATTAGTACATCTGTGTGATTCTGGTTATTTTCTATTATAAAGAATTCAATAGAGGACTTATACTTTTTCTCTGTCTTTTTGAGAAAGACGGCTCTTCATGCTGATTTTCGAGTATCATCATTACAGACAGCTTGCCCTCTGCTGGGCCTTACGCTCGTATTACCAGTTTATTTCTTGCTCACTTTACTTGCTGCCCCAGAGAGACATACTGCTGTAGGTTTGCCCTTCTTTCCCTTTTTCCTTTGCTGTTTATGACTTTGTTATTGACCTTTGGGGGCATTCCTGTAGTCACCTGGGGACAGAGAGGTGTGCCTGTGTGACTGTCATGTGTGGTGCATGTGTAATGCTGCTAGGCTGTACTCACGAGTGGTTTTAGTAGTTCAACGTTTGAATCTAATTTTAGAAATTGCTGTTAGTTACATGACAGTGCCAGTCCTTCAGGCTGACGTCTGTCCACCATAGTTAGATGCCACCATCTCATGATGAGCAAGAGAGAGGTTTGTGGAGTGACTCGGATCTTTTGGGACCCACGTAGCACCCTCGATGCAAGCCGGCCCACCGCACTCGCCCAACTTGGGTGACATCATACCCATTGTCATAGAAATATGATGACCAATCCCAAACAGATGTGTGCCACGAAACTAACTCTTGAAACACATGCAGCCCGTGACAAAGGAACTGCTTCGGATTAGGCAAGTAAGGAGATGAAACCCAAGCAATGTGTAAGTTAGGATAAGATCTAACCTAGAAAAATAGACGCACAGGACCACGAAAGACATGATCGGAAAAAAAATTGATTAGGGGTAGTGAATTCAGAAATAACACATTGTGTGCCTGATGTAAGACAATACACTTGCTTGTGGAAATATGTCCTGAACACTGCATTTAGAGAGAAAAGGTTATAATGCCTGCAAATTAATCAAAAAGTACATGTCTACCTCATATCTACAGTGTGAGTATATGCTGATGTGTGTATATGCATCTGTATATATCACGGCCGAAATGCATGTGCATGTTCAATTTAAAGCCACGGCACAGAGGTACCTGCTGCCCACCCCCCCACGGGGACCCCATGTGCCCAGCATGCCTGCTGCTCTCTGAGCCCTTCCAGAAGTCCTCTTCTGTGGAGGCCACAGGACTTCTGGGAGCCACCCATAGTGTGCTGGCCCTGCTGCCTCCATGTCCCAAGCAGATCCAAAGGTGCCACTTTTCATGGCTATTTTGACCTTGGGAAGAGCCAGAAATGACGCAGTGCCCATCCATGGAATCAGGCACACGAGGCGCTCGCTGCACTTTTGACTGCACTTCATGAAGATCCTCAGGAAAGACGAGAGCCTGGATGAGTGTGTGCAGAGCGAGGAGAGGACTTGGTCAGGATGCATGGCACTGCGTCCTCCTGTAAGACATTTACAAGCTTGTGCATTCGCTGTGTGTTCAGCAGACATCTCAGGCGTTCACATTCACACTTGGCTTTGCTACTTTTTGGGCACGATTAAGTACTAGTCAGTGTCAGCTGTGCCCTTGCAGGGTGCTCCGGGTTTCCGGGTGCGGGAATGGAGGAGGATCCTGCTTAGTGAGAGGAGCCTCTTGCCAACCTTGGTGCACCTCGGAAGCCAGTTCTGGCCATGGGCGTGGGGTGGCTGTGGGCTTCCTAGTTACACTGGTGTGCCGCCTCACTTCAGAAGGCCTCCTCGGGACAGCAGCTGGTCTAACCGCCAGGAGAGTGGCCAATTTGCAGGAAATTCCATGGCTTGGGGCGATTTCTGTTTTCTTTGAACTTGTAAGAAGGAGATTCCTACTTGTAAAGTGCGCCCAGTGGGAGGCGTGGCACTGCCTGTGTGAAGGTTTCCTTTAGCTTCCCCAGAACCAGCCTGTGCCGCAGCGCCGGCTCTCTCTTGGTGACTGGCAGCTGTTCTCTGGGGAGGCGCTGTGGACGGCGTCTTCCCTGTGCCGGCAGCACTGCACCAACTTGTGCTGCAGGCAGAGGGCGGCGGCATGCGCACAAGCAGAGAGGCCTCCGTGCCCCTCCCCCATCGTGCTGTAATGTGCTTCCCACCCTCAGTGCTGTGTGCAGGTTGCTCTGAAAGCTTTGGTTCTGCTTTGGGTGCTGAGCCTGGGCCTCGGCCATGTGCCGCCTTCCTGCTCTTTTCTGTTCTGAGTGAGGCTCTCACCAAGACCCTGAGTGGTCCAGGTTGGGCTTGAACTCCAGGTTTTCTTGCCTCAGCCAGGGTTGTGTGGTTAAGGGGTGCCCCCGAGGCCTGGCTGCAGACTCTAGAAGCTGAGCAGGCTGCAGCTTGGCTGGCACTGCGCACCTAGGGGACCGTACTTCTATCCTCTCTGCGAGGTGCAAACACCCAGAAGTGTGAAGCGGGCACCCACTCGCCCTCAGCAGGTCCTGCTGACCCCAATTTGACTCTGCCCTCCCTAGCTTTTTCTTGTTCAGAACAGTGGTTGGAGTTCAAAGTGGGGGTCCGGCCTGGAAAGCTGTGATCACAGGAAGCCGACAAGCCACGTCCAAAGCCATCAGGAGAGCGAAGCACAGACTGGGCCTAAGCTGACCGAGCAGCCTCTGCGTCTCTGTGGCTTGTCAGCGAGCCCTCTGACCACGGTTCATGGACACGGTTTCTGCCCACAGTGACCACGCTGCAGCTGACGTAACACTCACTGGCCTGGCAGCATCTTGGGTTCTGGACGGTGACTGGGTACTAGTGTTTGTCAACCTTAAGAGTTAGTTAGCATGCTTTACACCAAGGCAAGTTAAAAATGTGTTATCTTTGCTTAAAAATCTTATGCTCTACAATAGTGCAGCTCACAAGGGTGCTCACTCAATGTTAAAACACAGCAAGTGGCGAGACCCTCGGCAGTCCCCACATGTGAGATGCAATCTGCAGCTTCTTTGGTTGGGACACGAGGCACCGCAGCCCTGTGTGCAGCAGGAGCCGTCCAGTCGGCGGTGCTGGGCAGCGGGTTGGGCAGGCAGCTGGCAGCTGTGCTCTGGGACGTGGTGCCGTGTCTTCTGCACACCCGAGGACCTGGGCAGAGGCCCTGCTGTGCCAGGTCCCTCTTAAGTCACATAGTCTTCAGCTGGGAGGAGGCAGTGTACGAGTCAGACGCCCTGCCTGGCATGAATGTTACAGTATTTAGGAAGCATGCAAAACTCTTTGAAACCATGTTTACGAGAAGAAGGTCTCTGTTACGGTCCACTTTGTTCTATTTAAATAATTGGATTATCTCGGTGTAAACACAGGCTCAGAGGCCGGAGTTTCACAATCTTCCCCATGTGTTTAGATTCGGTTCCTGTTTGCACCGCCGTCTGCAGCACTTCAGGGACTTCTGAGCACGAGTAGCGTCAGAGCTGAGCCGGTCAGAGGGTCCCGCACGCCATCCAGCTGGGTGCTCCTCAGCTGCGCGGGCCCTACCCTGAGCTGGCTATCACTTGGGCATTGGGAGAGAGGGCTTTCTCTCGTGGGCTCAGGCAGGTGGCTTGCTTTACAGAGTGTAGGGTGTGATCATCCCCTTGTTTTAAAGTGTGTCTTCCTGGAAGAGTGAGCCATGCCAAGCCACCCTGTGGTTTTCTGCAGCTTTGTCTGTAACTGATGTCATCGGCATTTAGAGCTGAGGAGCTTGGGTCTGGTGGCCTCTTGCACGCTTCCGTGGTTGGTTGAGGTGTGTTCTGCTCCTCTGACGTCCACGTTTTCTTTGCCTGTGTGGATTGCCTTCTAGTACAGGGACGGGTGCTGAGAGGAGAGCTCGTGCCAGCTGGGGGGAGCTCAAGGCTGAGCTCCTGCCTGGCTTTGCGAAGCCCTGGACCCACCCCCAGTTGCACCAAAACATCTTGTGTGGGTGTCTGGGTTTGTAGGGGGCAAAGAAGAATAATTCCAGCTTGACTCCCCAAAGCGAGTGGTATGTACAGGGGATACATCATTGCTTGGGAACTTTGTGCCCTTAATTGAGGGCAAATGATGATAATTTCTTATTCGGATCTGTGCATCACTAGTTTTTCTTGTCTTTTATTTTGATGTGACTTTTGATATTACCTTCTGGGGAAGTATGTTCCCATAGAACTTCTAAACCCTGTTAACCATGATGAAGTTTTTCTGTTCACCTTGGGCTTTAGCAGAAGCCTGGTGATGCCTGCCTGAGTCTCACAGGGCTGGTGCCAAGCCCCAGGGGCCTATGGGTCTAGCAGCCTGCCCAGACCCCATTTCAAAATATTAAATGGAACTGGAGCCTGAGCCCTGTGTGAAGGTCCTGGGTTTGAATGGGCCTTAGGCCGGAAGGAGAGAAGCATTGCACACGGAGTGCCTGGAGCTGCCCTGCTGGGCCTCACTGGGGCTCCCATTGCCTCTGCAAGCCTACATGGGCCTCGGTTGCTGTTTCAGGTGATGTCTGCTGAAGAGACAGTGCCACAATTTGTGTGCGGGTGTCCCCCATGGGTGACTGTTGGATCAGCCCTCTGATGCTCTGGAGGGGTACCACCCTCATCACAGGAGACTGCGTAAGATGAATGGAGAGAAAGAGGCTTGTCTTGCCCTCTGGCTCTGGCTGCTTTCTGTATTTCCCATAACCATGAGCAGTTGCCCTTCTGCCATACGTCACCCACCTTGGAACCAGCTGATTATAGACCGAGACCATGACCCAACCTAAACCTTTCTGTCTGTAACTTGGGTGTCGGGTATTTTGGCCTGACAATGAGCACAGTAACTGAGACAGACTGCTGGGCAAGTGCAAGGTCGTGAGTTCGAACCCTGGTCCCACAAAAAAAAAAAAAAAATAAAATAAATAAATAAATAAATAAATAAAAATAAAAATAAAAAAAATCAAGGTGAAATGTATGTGCCATGCCAGCCACTTGCTGTGGCCTACAGCTCTCTTCCAGTGTGGCCTAGAGTGCCAGCAACTGAATACTAGGGGCATCTGGAGCTCACTGAACCAAAAAGCTGGGCATGCTCTGGGCAGATCTGCCAACCTCCAGGTGAAGCCTGAGAGACGCCTTCCTTATCCCTCCTGGACCTGAAGCCCTGGGGTTATCTGAACCTGGAGAGGCCAAGGTTCAGTCTCAAGTCCTTCCTGACCCAGCCCCTGCAGACCTGGCTGTGACATGCAGTGAGCAGTGTCATGGTGTGGCCATGGCTGAGTGTCAAGCATGGGCCAGGTGCTGATGGCGGCGGCGGGGACTGGGGAATGGGTGGGGATGGGGATATTGGTGGGGTGGGGTGGGGGTGGGGGCCCCAGGGCCGCTGGCAGTGGAGCAGAACCAGCTCTCCCAAGGAGGGTGGCTTTCTCCATTTTCAAGAAGATCCTGGCTCCTCAGACTCTATCTTATAAACACCTGTTCATCCGTCTCGAAGTTTTGTATAGCAAGATTTACTGGTAGAAACAATATTATCTGATGAAAAACTCCAATCAAGAATATTTATTTCTAGATATGATTTCCATATTCTGGAGGGCTAATTTTGCAGAGATGGTTTTACCAAGAAATATTTCCAGACTTAAGTAGATATCTGATATTCTAATAGATGCATAAAATATATGATTATAATTACTAATTATGAAATAATAACATTTCTAGTACCAACTTTGAATTTCTCAAAGCTATTATTTATAGTGTTCTCTGTTGAAGGACTCAGGACAAATCAGAGAAAGAGAGTATGTTTTAACTCTAGAAGTTCTAGAACCTGGGAGTTTTGGACCCAGGTTTGGCCTCATTGTGCTCAGATTTTGTTTTCCCAGGTTACATTCATGTGGTGTTAATTCAGCATCCCTAGGAGCTTGTGAACTTTCACAGCCGCATCTGTACGAACATGCTGGTGTGTAGCAGTGAGGCTGTACTGTTAGGAGGGGCTGCTGCCTCTGCATTATGGGGTGTGTGTGTGTGTGTGTGTGTGTGTGTGTGTGTGTGTCTTTTCTCTTGTTGCTGAGACAAAGTTAAAATACTCAACACCCAGAGGTAAAGGAGGAAAGGTTTTCTTGGCTCACAGTTTATAGCCATTTTGGTCCATCATAGGCTGGACCCCAGGCAGTGTGGCTCATGGCAGACAGGTACTGAGGAGGAGAAGCAGCCCATGGCAGACCCAGACGGCAGAGCAGCGAAGCTCGGCCTCGGTGCCATGTCCCTTACTATCATCCAGGCTCTCAGGGCAGGTAGCACTCACCCCAGTCCTTGTGCCCCTGCACCGGGCACTGCGCTGTGCATGGAGCCCAGCGTCACCTGTGACCACATGAGGCTCTGGGGGACATCCCAACACAGGCCACAGCAGTGCTTTATGAGGATGTTTTATGCGGATCTTCATAGTCTTAGGTAAAGCTAGAAGACCACATCGCCTAGGTAGGCCTTGCTCCTTTGGTCTTGTCTTCCTGACTGGGACAGCTTCCTCCAAGTTTTGGTGCTGGTGCTGGTGCCGGTGCCGGTCCCGGTGAGCCACCCAGCCCAGGCTGTGGGGCTGTGGACCTTGGCCAAGAGGCATGTGGTGGCAGATCCTACATGTAAGCTCCCATCGCTCGTGCCAGACACAGTTGTTTCATTTCTATTTTCTGTTTTTTTTTTTTTTTTTTTTTAAATACATATCTTACATTTAGGCTGAGACAGAGTTGCATATGAGCAACTTTATGGTAGATTCTATTAATGAAGTTCATGTTAAGTATTAATTTGGATTTTTTTAAGATTTAAATTACATTGTATTTTCCCCTTCACTAGACTCTGAATATAAATGTTAAATCAGTACTTATTTTATGTTATATTTTGATTTACTATTGTCTAGTACTTTCAGTTCAATGAACTACTAACTTTGAAGGTCTGTTAAGCTCACAGTGTTACTAAGCAGCGCGCGTGAGCTGGTCTCAGGTGCCGACAGCACTGCTTTGTCCCATTATTTTCAGAATTGGAAGTCTGTACCTCTGTCGGGAGAGGATGCTTTCACCTAGAAGGAATTTTTGATTTCTCTTTGCTTGGCAAGGGCTGACGCCAGCATAGGCGAACACTCTAGAAAGTGGTGAGCGTGTATTAGAAACAGGTGCACACGAGGCGGCTGCCCCCCGAGCCCTCGGCAAGGCCGTGTGCACAGCAGCACCGGACCAGCAAAGGCTCAGACTCAGGCATCGGGACTCACGACCAGGCCCAGCTCTGCAGCTGAAGAGGGACAGGAAGAGATAGACGGGCCCCGCGCTCTGACTGGGCGGCATCTCCTGGTGCTACTTGCAGCGCTCAGACGGCTGCTCTGGGTTCTGCTTCATGGCTTCCTGCCTTCTGCCTCCGTAAACCCTTTGTCAAAGAGGCCTGCGTGGGCTGGCGCTGGGGTCCCTGCCTGGGGCCCTCTGCGGAGTTTTCGGGTCTGTGTGCCATGGTTCATCTTCAGGACATGCGTGGGTCTCCATGAGAAGCGTGTTTTGCTTGGAAGGACGAAGCTCTGGACCTCAGCGGGCTTCAGGCTGGACAAGCTAGAGCTTTCAGCAAGAGCAAATAAACCGTCAGCAAAGTGGGGAATTAGGGTCTATTTATTCACCTGCACACTTGAATTAAATCTCACAGCAGCGGGTGGGGCCACTGGAGTCACAACAGCTCGAGGAAGCCATCAAGGAAACACGGCCTCGCTGTGTTGGGCCAGAGGCAGTGGTGTGGTGGCCCCGAGTGTGGAGCTGTGCTCCCGCTGAGCTCCAGGCTCGGGCAGGAGCTTGGACTGCACAGGCTGCCGGTTCTCTTGTGCTCACCAATGAGCGCACTTAGGCTGGGCGAGGCTCGCATCGCTTCTCTTTAAGAGAATTCCTCCTGGGGAGGTCTGCAAAGATATCTGAGATAGGAGTGTGAAAGTATTCCCTAATTCCTTTTCACTGCCTCACTCAGAGTTCAAGTAAATAAAGGACACTTCCAAAGGTTTTAAAGATGCCTTTTGGAGAATATGTGTGGGACACTGCTGGCTCTGACCTCATCCCTGCGGCCAAGATGAAAGCTGGCTTCCGATGTGGACAAACAAAGTGCGAGCCTTTCGTATCTGCCGGCCCCTTGCTTCTATAACTCTGTTCCTCCGGGCCTCTGACTCTGGTGTGACTGAGGGTGAGGAAGAGCTCCTGGTTTAATCTTGAGCTGGAAGTCGGCCTCGCTTTGGCCCTTGCTCTGAGGGTGAGGGACAGAGCCCTGAAGGACAGAGGCCTCTGCTGTTCGGCTGCTTGTGAGCTTTTGCACTCCGTCCACACTTCAAAGGGCCGCCTTCTGCTCACCTTGCTGCAGCTGCCCCAAGCCCCTCACTAAACTGGCTGAGGCCGAGGTGGGCAGCAGGGCTTTGGGGCTCCTTCCCTGGTTCTCATCTGGGGTTGGTGCTGGGTACCTAGGCCACGTGTAAGGGACGTGCCTCTCCCACAAGTCGCACCTTACTTCTTCTCTAAAGGCTGTGCAGTGACGGCTTGTGAGTCTTCGGCCAGCCCTGAGCACGCAGAGCTGGATCCCCGGCCTGGGCTCCTCCACCGCTGCCCCGAGGCTTCCATTCCCGACGTTCCAGCCCTCTGTCCATGCCCACCTCTCTCACACGGACCTTTCCTCACAATGTGCTCAGGACCCCAATACCAGGATGAAGGGCAGGGGGCCTTCCTGGGGGAAGTTATTTCTGGTCAAAGGTGTAACAAATGGCGCCAGGAGTCAGAGCTGGGTCGTTAGCAGGCAGTAACATACAGAGCAGAGCAGCAAGCTGGGCTGAGTCCGAGAAGATTCCCGGGATGAAGGCTGCACCCAGCCTGGGGGTGACACAGGGAGGAGAAGAGGAAGAGGAGCTAGGATCTCCTCCCTGGCTCCTGAGATCCCGGAGGTGGGAGGCTCAGCCGCCGGAAGTGAGAGGCCTGCAAGCAGAGATGACCGAAAGAGGTGCCGAGGAGAGGCTCCAGTCCAGCGGACACCTGGCAGACTTGGGGATGCAGGGCTAGGTGGCAGCCATGGTGACAGCCAGGCCGACACGGTCACAGCTCAGCCAGAGCCCCGCAAGGGATGACATTCATATTCTGGGGTGCTCGGGTCGCCTCCAGCCGAGGGATTTGGTTCCGGTCGGCACTTTTCTCTTTGCTCCGCACGCTTCCTCTTCCCTTGCTTTTCTGCGGAAGTTCTTCAAGTACGTGTTCTGGCGTCACCGTCTCCAACCTCACTGTTTTCTTGCTTAGAATGTCGCACACTGACTTGCACGCCGCTGCTCTTCCCACGTGGTGGGCGCCATCCTGTGCTTCACCAAGGCGTGGGCCTTGCAGTCACCATGGAGGCCCTCGCAGCGCCCTCTCGCGGCCACTAGGAGTCTCCTGGTGGGTGGCTGCTGGTCACGTGACCTGCAGCCACGTCCTTTCCCCTGGAAGGCCTGGGCCTCAGGGTTACTGCAGCTTACCAGTGAGGGTTTTTGCCTGCCGTTGGCTTTGTGGGTCTTCCTGGATCTGGACAAGATTCATGACAGCTTCTTGGCTGAGGGGCCGAGCCTTCAATGGCAGCGCGGACTGACACCTCTGTGACTGTCTTCTCCCGCCCTGGCCCACGCTCCCTACGCCCTTAGTCGGCTTGCAGCACTCTCCTCTGGCAGCTGGGGTGCAGGTATCTTTAGCCACTTTCTTACTCCTGGTTTGCTGCTTGTGGTTTTGAGAGGTCCGGTCCATAGTCAGTGAGCCCCAAGAGAGGAGGCACAAGGTGGGGGCCGGGGAGCAGGGGGGCACGGAGGAGCCAGGAGGGAGATTTACACACCCGGGTCACGCACGGTGCAGCGGCGCCTCTTCCTACCTGGTCTGGCCTCCCAAAGCGCATCCAGCTGCGAGGTCTTCAGCACGTCAGCCCACTAAGGATATGGCCTCCCCAGGGCCCTGCCACTTTGGGAAGCCCTGCTTCTGAGCACACTCTAGACCCGAACTGTAGCGGGGTTGTAGTACCGCAGTGGACAAGGTGTGCCCTGCAGCTGGCCTGCAGAAGGGGCACCTGCCAGCTCCCGGCATATCTCCTGCCCTGGCACCCGGGTCCTGCTGTGAGGTCTGCCTCTGCCTGTTTTAAAGGCCCTGCAGCCACGTTCAGTTCCAGCCGGGGGCCTCCACCGTGCAGAGTTTCGTCTTTCCGGTCTGATTGTGCGCCAACCTCCACCCCCTCCGCTTCCCCTCCCCACCCACCTTTGCAACGGAGAATTAGTATTTCTGTGTGTGGAGAGTGGAAGGACAAGTGCCATTTGTCCTCTCCCAGGCACATCGAGCGGAGGTCTGATCAGACTCGCACCTGAACATGCGCTTTGTCTTTGGTTTCTTTCAGCCAGCTACGTGTCCAACCCCATCTGCAAGGGCTGCCTGTCGTGCTCCAAGGACAACGGATGCAGCCGTTGCCAGCAGAAGCTCTTTTTCTTCCTGCGGCGGGAGGGCATGCGACAGCATGGGGAGTGTCTGCACGCCTGTCCCGCGGGCTACTACGGGCACCGCGCCCCCGACATGAACAGATGCGCACGTGAGCATGGCCTGCCCTCGGGTTGCGGTCGGGGGTGGACGGTGGGCGGGCTGGGCTGGGCCCCCGGAGGGGCTGGAGTGTGCTGGAGATGCCTCAGCGCCTCCTGGCAAACAGGGTGGGGGTGGAGTGGCGCACATGTGCACCCTACAGGGACACTCCTGTCTCAGTCTTGACTGAGTATTTCCGCCCTGTGCTGTCCTGCGAGGGCGGGTCACCTTCCACCGCATGGTGTCTGGGCCCCGTACAGAGAGCTTCCCTTTGCTCAGCTGCAGCCTCTGGAGTTCTTTCTCCTGTACCTGCGTAGTCCACCTGCAGCTAAATATGCATTTTAGGCTTCTTTGAAGTACCACTTCAGCTAAAATATAACTAGAATACTTAATTTTTTTCAAGGTATTCTGAGTTCTACACTTAACAATTTTTTTTTTTTTTTCAAAAAAAGTGTCAAGGACAGACATTTTGTGCCTAGAAATGAAGGTTCACCCTTTGGTCTTCTAATCCAAAAGTCTGTTGTAGACTGGGTTTACCCTCTAAGCTGGCGGCAGTGGAGGGCACTGCTGTGAAGCCCGGGGTCTTCCAGCCCCCTCTCAGGCATCGCCTGTGAACACTGTTTGGCCCAGGTGGCCTTTGGTGAAGAGCAGAGTTGTAGCTGCACTGGGGTGTGAGGCAGAGTCGGCAGGGAAGGAACCGTGCGTGGAGCAAGCCCGTCTCACCCAGCCTGTCTCTGCGCAGGAGTTGTAGCAGTTCTGCCTCCTAGGACTTCCTTCCATTGATAGCCGCTTGTCCCCAGTCCCTGTGCACCTAATGCCCTGTGTGTCCTCAAGCCACAGTGACAAGCAAAGACGTCCTCACATTTCCAGATGCCAGGACAGAAAAGCCAGGGATCTGAGTGCGGAGAGGCCCTGGTGCAGAGGGTTGGTTGGCACCTGGGGAGGGCTCAGGGCTGGCCAAGGACTGAGGGCTCGATTGGATTAGCGAGGGCTGGAGTGAGTTCATCGACCGCCTTCCTGACACCACTGTGAGGAGGGAGGAGGGGTGGCTGCAGAGCAGGAGACCGCAGCCCTCACAGATTGAACGCCTGTTCTGCGGTGAGCAAACTCGTGGGCAACAAGACCAGAGGCTTTGAAATAGTGCCTGGGGAACTTGGAAACCGGTTGCACTGCAGGAGAAGGGACGCAAGTGCAGCCTGAGGTTTTTGGCTGGGTCTGCAGGTGGACGCTTTTGCCAGGAGTCGAGGCAGAACGTGGTGGGCCCAGAGGGAATTCTGACTTAGGTTCATTTCAGGGAATTGCTTGGGTTACAGGCTGGGGGAACACAACTCAGTGGAATCCGTGAGAAGTGCCGGTGGATCCGTGAGCTACTGCAGAGGCGTGCTTGTCCTTCAGGTGTCTGAGCTGGGCTAAGAGCGAGTGAGAGCTCATCCGCAGGAGCTGGGCCCACTTTGAACGGTTTCCTGTCCATGTGCAGACCGCCTGATGAGATTAGAGCTTCTGGCCCCTGTGTGCCTCCTAGTCCTGACCCTCAGTGCTGAGGAGACGGGGCAGGGGGAGGGGGTGAACGAGGCAGCCGGTGATGGGATAGGCACACAGTGGCCAGAGTTGATCCTCCTCTCAGAAACGCAGTGCCTGGAAACTGGCTTTGGAAAGTGAGTCTCCTCTGAGTGGGGCCAGTAGACGCTGCCATGGATGCCGGCGCCTGCCACCTGGAGGATATCACTTCTCGCCTTAGCCGAGCAGGAAGTCCTTAGCAAGACCGCTGCACAGCAGGGTGAGGGAAGCGGCTCGTTGCTGTCCGACGCTCTGGACAGTCGTAGAACCTCTGTGGTACGTGTTCTCATAGATTCATTGCAGTCACTGGAAATGTATCCCATCTAGAGAGTGAGGAAGATTTCAGGTTGAAAGGCAGTCACAGACACAGAATCTAAAACAGTAAGCAGTGTTTGCTAAGAAGATTATCACTTAAGCCACAGCACTTTGGCAATACCGGGTGCTGGCTGGCCTGCTTCCTGGCGGATGTGGCAGGCCCTGGGAGGGAAGCAGTAGTTTTCTCTGAAAGGAGACTTGTGCATGGAGTGCTGGCTGGGGTCAGGGATGGACAGATGGATGCCCTAGTGCTGCCGTCGCCCTGGCGCCCCCTAGGCAGTACATCGCTCATCTTTCCTGTCTCTTACTCCTTAGTAACCTCATTTAAATAAAAGCTTTTAGAACAATTATTGTATATATTCTGGTTAGAAAGCTTGGCCTAGGAACTTTAATGAAAAACAAATGTAAACCCTGTAAGACGCCCTCTGAAGTTACAGAGGCTGATGCCTGGGCTTCTGTTCTCGACGTTTTGTTTCTATGCTGCTTATGTCTTTTCCCTCTTCGAAGTGTGATGTTTTGTCTCTCGTTGTAGTGCAGAGAATTAGGAACATCGCTTTTCCCACTGCTAGCTGCAGTTCTGTGCGCTCTCCTGACTGCAGCATATCCGCTGATCTGTGACAGAACGCACCTGGAGCTCTGTGGGAACAGCTGTGCACAGGAATGCTGGCTGCCTTTGCACGCTCACATTTTACACAGTAGTCTTATTTATTTTTAGAAAATGACTTCTAAACATCCAACACATTTTGGAGACTTTGAGGGGTCTTGCAGGAGTGCCAGCCCACCCTTTGCATCCAGCGTCTGCCTGTGCTTGCAGCAGGACAGAAGGGTGGAGGTGCGTCCCTTGCTTTCGCATGCTCTTCTTCGATGCAGAGGCAGCTGAGCGCTCACTTCTTATGTGAATAGTCACCCTGGAGGACACTGAGCGAGGCTGCTCCTCTGCTTTCTACTTTAAAAGCTATCTTGTTATTAATTGTTTAAAACACCTTTGGATGAACTGTCACATAGACTTTGAAGTTTACCAAGGGGAACTCAGGGTCGACCACAGAGTGGGGGGACATGGTAGCCACCAGGCCAGGGGAGAGGGTCCCTGCATGGCCAAAGCCACCTGTGCTCCTGCTTTCTCTGTCAACACAGCCGCTGCCTGGCCTCATCACCCACTCAGGAGATGTCACCAGGATACACTGTGCGTGGGGCACAGGTTGAAAGCAGCCTGCTGTCCACACGGTAGGACCCTTCACAAGTCCAGCATGTCAGTGCAGGCCATGTAGAGGTGGAGAGCAGGGAGCAGGTGAAGCGGGGCTCATGACACGGAGTCCTGTGAGAGGCCGCCAGGAGGACACGCAGGGGCAGGGGCTTCGGAACTAGGCAACACCACCTGTGACGCTGTGAGGTAGGACTGTGGCTCTTCCTGCACGTGGTTCCAGCCTGGTGCCTGGAGATGCGGTGCTCCCTGTTTCCGCCATGACAGAAGGCTCACTTGGCTTGGTTTTGTCACCTGGGGACCAGTGCAGTGCCTGAGATTTCTCAGTTGCAGGGATGTGGACATTGCTGAGCACTGTGCAGGGCGCAGCAGAGAGGCCCAGCAGTGTGGCGTTGTGCAGTGGACAGTGTCCCTGGTGCTGGGTTGAGCAGCTTAGCCCAGGGACAGCCAGTTCAGCACAGCGAGGGAAGTGGTCCTGAGCCCAGCCTCTAGGGCAGCTTCTGCCGCGTGTCCCTTTCTGACTTTTGTGCTTTTGCTTATGGAGTTTTTAAGCATGCACGCAGGAAGTATATATCTCTGTTTCCTGGGCAAAGCCATCTAACCAGATAAATCTGCTTCCCAAAATTGAGACAAATCACAGCACTGCTGGTGCATACAAAATGAAACCCAGGAGTCTGTGTTTTATGGAGCAGCAGGCAGTACCCTCTTCTCTGCACTTTCCTGTCTGTCTACCTTTGGTGCTTAAGCCTGCTGCGACCCCAGACATCACTGAGCTTCAGAAGTGTTGGCATCTTCATGGTGTGGATGAGGGCTGGCATGCTGGCCAGGCAGGATGCACCCCCAGTGAAGCTGTGCCAGGGCCAGGGACCCCGAGGGAGGTCTCCAGGATGACGAAGCAGATGCCAAGGACCGTGTGAAGGTGTTGGAGGTGGAGCCTGGAGAAGGGCACGGGGTGGAGGGGTGAGCCTCTGGACAGGGAGGGAGGTGGGAGCTCCCTACCGGCAGCCAGCAAAGTGAGGCTGGGAGGCTGGCACGTGGGGCCCTGGCTGGGCCAGGCACCCGGCACCTCTGGGCGGACGGAGTGCGCAGAGCCTAGGGCACTCCCAGAGCTGTCCCCAGGGAGCTTACTTGTGCCCGCCCTACTCCCTTCTTCCCTTACTGACTGTGCCCTCATCCAGGCTCCTGCGGGTAGGAAAGCTCGGGCCTGAAGGGCTCTGTGGGGCTCTAGTGCGGCCACCAGGGCTTCTTACCCTGGCTGTGCACCAGCAAGGCTCAACAGCTCTTCCCTGGAGAATTCTCACAGGCACACAGCCCAGAGGTCACCGTGAGGCCGCCCTCCTCTCCCTGAGGCTTGCCGTTAAAAAGTATGCGGGCGTGCCAGTGAACAAACAGCTTGAGCCCCTGCAGGCTGCAGTCAGTCGGTGCCATGCCTGAGGAGAGACATTGTAACCTGAAGCAACCTGCTTCTAGAACATCATGCTGTCACATAAAAACATTCAAAGTAGCCTGCCTTGCACAATGATGACGTTCACGCCCTGCACCCATTGGCTGGCGCTTCTGCCCGCAGACCCATCAGTGCCACCCACAGGCAGCGTGCCGGCCCCAGACAGACAGACAGCTCCGTGTCTCCTCTCGGAATGGTGAGGGTGTGGTTGGTGCCGCACAGCTGGGCAGTTGTCAGCGTCCGACAACTTGTAAAGCCCAGGGTGTGCTCGCCGTGGTGTGTGGGTGTGTGTGTGAGGCTGTGTGGACACACACACAGCAGAGGATCCAGGCCTGGAGCTGAGCTGTGACGTCCATTCTGGGTGTGAAGGGAGCTCTGGTCAGGCTGGAAAGGTGGTTTTCCTGGGCTCCTAAAGCTGCCTCTGCGTGCAGTGAGGCACTGCACGGCATGCCAGTCAGTAAGCGCGTTCTGCTGTGGAGAAAACGTTCAGAGCCTTGGCTCTGCCAAAGAGCACTGCCGTTGTCCTTATCTGTCTTGGGTGCATTTCTCTCCTAAGACAAAATAGCTGATGCCCGGAACTAAGGAAGAAAGGTTTATGTAGCTCATGGGCTGTGGAGGCTTCAGCCCCTATCGGCTGGCTCCAAGGCAGGGTGGCGTGGCCAGGGCCACAGATGAAGGCAGCAGGGGACAGCAGGAGCAGCAAAGACAAAGGCAGGGAGCAAGCAGGCTGCCGCACAGGGGCGTGGCGCCCCTCCACCTCCCTGCCCTCCCCCTGCTCCGGCTTGGGACGTTTGCAGGATGAAGATCCTCCCCCTGCCTGGCCGCTTCCTTTCCCTTCTGCACCTCTCAAGTTGGCACAGTGTGAGCCATCACCTCCTCACCAAATTGGCAACCAGACGCATAGCTTTAAACCAGTTTCCAGGTACAAAGGCATACTTATTTTTTAACACTTTGCATGGTGGACGTTATAACACGGGCTCAACAGTCCTTTGGTGTTACTAAGTCTGTCAGCATTATTTTACACCGTAACATTGTGGAAGCAGGGGATGACACAAAAGGTTTATGCGTTGGATGGTGCAGAGGTCTCTGGCTGGCCAGCTTTCTCCACGGAGACCAGCCAGCGGGCAGACCCTCAATCGCTGTCCCAGCAGCCAGGTTGGTGATGGACAGCATCTGATCACACATGCATCAGGCCCCAGGGTGGTGGCAGGGTGGTGCCTGCTGCTGTGGGCTGTGGCGGGTTCTAAGTCAACTACGTCATGCCCTGTAGAGCCCCGCCCCATCATGCCCTGTAGAGCCCACCCAGGACGCACGCTTGCCTCGGCTACAAGGCAGTGCCCATGAGGTGAAGGTGGAGTGGCTAGGAGACACTTCTGCTCCAGGAAAGCCTGTGCTGCCTCACACCCAAAGCCGGGGCAGGGAGATCCCGCAGTGGGATCCGCAGTGAGATCCTGTCCCAAAAAAGCAAGCAGGCAACCACATGTTTCTAGTGCCATTGATGCAAGGCTTTGCTTCATTTTTGGCTTTAAAATGGTACTAACAGGGGGTGATTAAAAGAAAGCAGCCCGAGCTGCTACCTAGTAGAGGGGGCCTTGTCTCAAGCATGCTCAGGTTCTAGAGGCTTCGTCGTTCCCCTGGACCAGCCAGCTTCAGCTGAGGACATGGTCAGGCTGTCCATGGCCTGCCTGTCCACGGCCTGCCTGCTGAGCACCTTGGCTTTTAGGGTGCTGCTACAGATGGCATGTGTGTGCCTGCTGAATCAGAATCACTCTGTGCCCCCAGCGATAGCCTAGAGCTGCTCCGACCCTCCAGGGCGCGTTGGCTTAGGCCGCTCTCTGGGTCCTGAGTAGAAGGTGATGATGCGGAGCAGGGCCTACTGCTCCTGCCCGCTGCTGGGCCCTTTGCGAGTTACGCAGGGGATGGTCCAAAGCAAGGGCAGCGTCGGAGGTGAAGGTGTAGAGGTGAAGGGGTTCCAGCCTCCGTGCCCTGGGAGGCAGCTGTGTCTGCCCCAGGCCGCTCTGTGCCCTGCAGCTGCAGAGTCTCCTTCCCTGACAACCTGACCAGCTGCAAGGGGGAACTTGGCTGACCCTGGGCTATGGTTTGTGTGTGTCCCCCACAAAGCCTCATGCAGTCACTGAGGTGCAGTTCTAGTTTGTGATCAATTCATGAGCCAAGGCTGGCATCAGGGGTCTGGGTACTGCTGGAATTCGGGGTCTGGGTGAAAGCTGCCCTTAGCCTGGGGCAGATAGCCTGAATGTAAAATGAGAGAGACAGAGAGACAGATGTGCTCTGTAGCCACTGTGACTCCTCCCCTTTGCTCTAGCTGTTTTGCTGCCTTCTGCCACCATGAACTCCGGCCCTCTGCTGCGTACCTCCCTGCCTTGGGGCCAGCTGAGTACGGCCTGAAACCTCCAGTAACTGTGATCTAAATAAACCTTTCCTTCCTCAATTTTGAGCATCGGGTATTTGCCCTAGCAATGAGAGAAGAGTGACCGAGACACCCTGCAGCCTGCTTCATTGCTGACCCCGTGCTCTGGCCCTCTGACAGGGCTGAGCAGATGCTGGCCCTGCTGTTGTGTGCAGGCCGTGCTCTACCATGGTGAAGGCTTACCCTTGCTGACGCTGGGCGAACCCCACTGTGGCTTAGGCCTGAAGTTTACCAAGCTGTTGTGGTTTTGCCTTGGTGTGAGTGGGCGAGAAGACACAGAAAAGAAAAGATGCCGGGGGCAGCCAGGACGAGGGGCAGGACGTGGCACCCCCTCCAGCTAAGGGTGACACAGCGCACACACAGCTGGTGCAGCTCTGACCCCAGCCCCAGCTCCTTGCGGGTGGAGCACCTTGGAGTTTCCTGAGCCCGGAGCAGATGTGTCTGTGAGGTGCTCAAGCAGAGGCTGCGATGGGCTTGTTCACCGCATGACTGAAGCCAGGGAAGGCCGAGCCGTCCACAGTGCCGTCTCTGGAGAACGCCCTTCACCGGGGTGGTGCTGCTATAAACCATGCCTGTGTTTCTATAAATTTCTAATGGGTCCAGTACGAGTGACATGGCAGTAACGTGAAGTTTTTTTATGTGGTGCCCTTCATCGGGTGGTGCATGTGTCTTTATATAACTTATTAATAGTTTGCGTCTGAGCGACACTGCCGTGCTACAGCTGCCAACAGGTCGCGTGTAAGTTGACCCCTCTCCACTTGCCACGTCAAGGGACTCTGGGAGCTTCCTTTCCTCCTGGCTTCAGTCTGCCCTCTTGGAATCTGGCCAGTGAATGTCTCTGCTGATACCACTGCAGTGCTCTGGTCACTGATCTCTCTCAGTCCTTGCCCTGCCTGGGATTTTAAGAGCCTGTGGGGCTGAGGTCGAGGCCGAGGCTGAGCAGCTTCCTGACCTCCAGGCTGCCAGCTCTGCACCCTCACAGCCTCGCCTGTACCTGCTCACTGTCTGAGCGGCGGCTGGGCTGCAGCCATCCAACTGCCTCCAGTGCCGCCAGCGTCCTGCACCATCGGCTGCACAACCCTGAGCCTCCGGCACATGGCTGTCTCCTTTGTTTGGAAAATCACAGAGCTTGCATGCACGCTGCAGCCAGCCCAGTAGGAAGGCTGAAGCTTAAAAACTAAGGGACACTCACAAGCCATTGTAAATTCCCGAAAGGAACATCACCCAGAAGCAGCTGAAGTTGCCAGAGAAGCCCAGAGAGATCTGAATGGCTTTACGAAACTGCACGACGCAGCCCAGCCCAGGACTCTCCCTGCGCAACGCCTGGAGTCCTGTGTTACAAGTGTGCCCCACCACGCACCTTGACAAGTTTTATATGGGAGGAGATGGAGGCCAAGAAAGGCATCTGCGGCCAGAGAGCTGGAAATCGTGCCAGATCTGATCTCCACACAACTGTGCTTGGCCGACGGTCCTGGTAGTGCAGTCCCTGCGCTGTGGAGAAGACGAGTTAGGAGCGGGGCTCGGGGGCATGCGCCTGGAGCTGGGACTTAGTCTCTTGTCTCAGGGCCTTACTTGGGCATCTGTGGGGACTGTGGGCGTGCATAAGGCGGGCCCTGTGTGCATCTAGTGAGACAACCTGCGTCCGGTCGCCCTTAGACACAGGAGGCACTGCGTGGAAGGGCCCCCGGCACCCCAAGTGCTGCCACGTGTCTTCACAATTGAATGCTCAGCCCCTTCTTGCCACCACTGGGAGAAAGGACAGCAGCGTTGCGAGTGGCCACCTCGCAGGCCTTAGGTGGCCAGGGCAGCAGTGTGACTTGTCGAGGTTCCCCTTATGCCGTGTCAGCTGCCTGCCAGGTTCTTGCAGCCTGGCTGGATTTGGCTCAGCTCCTCACCATGCTGCGGTGCAGGAAGAGGGTGGCAGGTAGAGGGCATGGACTTGGGTGGGGCCAAGTCTCCCCGCACACTGACTGAGCAGGCCTGGGAGTCAAGGAGAACCTTAGGTGCATTTCTCTGAATGAGAACTTCTCTTTTTCTCTCAAACATTGTTTTTAGGGTGCAGAATAGAAAACTGCGAGTCCTGCTTCAGCAAAGACTTTTGTACCAAGTGCAAAGCTGGCTTCTATCTGCACAGGGGCCGCTGCCTTGATGGGTGTCCAGATGGCTTTGCACCCTCGGACGACGCCCTGGAATGTGTGGGTGAGTTGCTCCCCGTTGGCTCCTGGAAAGCAGGGGTGCCGGGTGGAGGAAAGCAGGTGGCTTCTCTTGTCATGGACATTGGTTTTATTGCTTGTTCAACTCCTTGGGCATCATGCGACATCTGGGTGCAAAGTTTGCTAGGTGCACATTAAATAAATTAATGTACCTAAGCACTGATAGCGTGATAAGGTGCCGCTAAGAGCTAAGTCACACTGTGGTGATCCCACTCAGGAGCCCTCGCTCGCGTCACACACGCAGCCCGTCATCCTTGCCGATTTCCAGGGCTGCAGTCCGGTGGGTCTGGCCACACCGCTGTGGCTGCCTCCGAGCTCTGAGTCCTGTCACCATGCTTTCCTCTTGCAATAGCTTTGGGGAAGAGGCTGTGCGGTGCCAGGGAGCAAGGGAGGAGGACGCGGTGCCCTCGTGGGCCAGTGGCTAGATGCAGTTTGGTCACAGGATTTGTGGGCGTTCACATAAAGCATGTGCTACAGTGAAGCTCGCCCTGCTGCTCGGCCCAAGACGCTCGCTCTGAGCTGCAGACACACCTGTCCCATCGCTCTGGCAGTGTGCTTCACTGGCACACATCTAATGCCACTTCTTAATGGCTGCATGCCTGTACATAGTGGCTGCCCCTCACGGGGCGGCCCACGCACAGAATGCATCCCAGGTCGCCTGTGTCTCTCAGTTCCCTCTCCATCTGCAGAGGGCTCCTCTGCCTGTTCCTGTCACCTGCCTTTGACTTTGGCCCTTATTTAGGTTTTGGATCTCTCCAAAGAGGAAAACCATGTAATATTTAAACTTGTGCCTGATTACGTTTCTAATTTAAACATTTACCATATTTTTATCATCACTTGCACATCTGACTCTGATTATCTTAATAAATTACTGGTAATTGTTAGAGGAAAGTATTTTTCTTAGACGATTAGGAAAAGCACAGAACTTTTCAAGCAACACCAAGTTCTTTAGCCATTCTGTTGCTGATGGGTAGAAATGAATGAATTATGGAGCTTCTAGCCTGGCCAATTCTATAAAAAAATAGATTAACTGAAATAAATTTTTGTGCCAAATATATTTCATTGACAATTGCCTTGATGTTGTAAATAACTTATACTGTTAAAATGTGAATTTAGATTCCTAGAACACATTACCTAATATACACATACTATTTGTGGAAAATTAGGAAAGTACATCTCCTGCATGTCTTAGTGTTTGTAAAATACTGTGGGATTTTTAAAGCACAGGTAGCAGGTCGGGCCTCTCAGTCGCTCCACCTTGGTCCGAGCCAGTCACAGCCTGGTGACGGGTTCCCTCTGCCTGCGGTGCCGCCAGTTGCTTGCTGTACCTCTGGCCCGACATAAGAGAGCTATGCATTTCCAGCTAGACATCCCGCCTTTCAAAATGGAGAGAATTCAGTGAAAACAGACATTGTCTTTCCTGCAGAAGTACTGCTTTAACAATCTGTAATTATACAGTCAAAGTCTTATAGAGGAGAATGCATTTAAGTGTGAGGTGTTTGGAGACAGATGTGTACAGATGTGTGAATTAATACATGCATGCGGAGAACTGTTAAACGTAAGAAAGTCAGGGGAAAAAGCAGGCGTAGAATTCTGCATTTGCTCATGACAGGCACCCAGTTCGTGATTGTCCCAGGGAGATGCCTCATGAGAGCCTCACAGCACATCCGGGTCCAATCCTGAGCGGCTCCGAAAAGCCTCAGAACGAGCTGCAGCCCCGAGGCGTGGGGCCGGCTGGCATGGCTGCAGTGCAGGAAGTTTCTTAGCGGGAGACTGCGAAGGGGGCTGGCCTCGCACACGCTTCTCTCGCCTCCTTCTCTGGATAGCGGGGTGCAGGCAGGCACTTCCTTCTGGTCTACTCGTCCTGAGAGGTGTGAGGGGAGCTCTCGCATCCCAGAGGAAGACAGCGTTTGTTTCCTTTTTAAACCAGCCACATGAGGTGTGAACACAGAGAGTAGGAGTGCACAGGCTCACGCCCCTGCTGGGAGTGCGGGGAGCACTGCGAAGTGCACAGCCAGCTCCCATTTTCTCCGCCTCCCGAAGCGCTGACTCACTGGTGTGGGCAGCACTCTGGACGGCCAAGTGCTGTCCGGGCCACGCAGTGGAAGTGGGTCTCTGCTGGTGGTGTCTTGGGACAGAGCACCTCAGAGTCCTCACAGGCGGCAGCAGTGCTCCGTGGCACAGGGAGCTCAGACTGCGGGCGCCGCAGCTTCCTAATCAGAGCGGGCCTGGGCTGGCGCCACTGGGACCCTGGGCGCCTGCTTCGCGCGGACTGTGCAGGAGGACGGGTGGGCCGATGCTGCGGAGTGAGTGGGTGCTGCCCTGGTGCTCGTGCCGAGCAGTTATCTGTGTCTGTGTTTTCTAATGTTTATTAGAAGGATGTCAGGTTGGCCAGTGGAGCGAATGGGGAACGTGCAGCAGAAATAACCGCACATGTGGATTTAAGTGGGGCCTGGAAACCAGAACGCGACAGATTGTGAAAAAGCCGGCGAAGGACACCATCCCCTGTCCGACCATCGCGGAGTCCCGGCGATGCAAGATGGCCACGCGGCACTGTCCGGGAGGTAGGTCTGGCATTCCCGGAGGCTGTGCGCCTGCTTGCCTCTCTCTTTCCCAGGACACTGAGGCAACACGGACAGGAGGCAAAATTCTACTTAGAAACAAAAGCTTCAGCTGTCCAGAATAGAAAGCAAACGCTTCCTGTGCTTTCATGATGCCTTAAAATAACTCAGAACCCATTACAAATGTGCTTTCTAAAATGAGGGGTGTGTGTGTGTGTGTGTGTGTGTGTGTGTGTGTGTGTGTGTAGTTTCTTTTTGGAAAATGTGCCATAAAAACAAGTTTTTATGAAAGAGGGACTCTGCAAATGTCACCTTCCAAGGGAAGCTGCCGGCCCACACTCCACGCAGAAGTCATGATCAGCGCAGTTTTCAGTCTGCATCGTTCCAACTAAGGATTAACTCGCCCAACGCTGGGGGCTGAGCTCTGTCCTCGAGTCACCAGTCAGTGGCTCCCCTTGGTTTTGATGATAACTTGTACAAAGCAGCGGCCGGTCTGCGCATGGTGGGAACTGTGTGGAGCCCTGGTCCTCACCCTGTGAGGAAAGCACCAGGCCCTTCAGGTGGGGAGCAGGCGCACGTGGGAAGGCGATTCGCCCACACTGTCAGGCAGCAGCCACTGTTTGTGTGTCACTGCCAGAGGCCACACTGCTGTAGATGAAGTCAGGCTTTTCTAGCACATGAAACAGAAAAGCAAAAGATAAAGTTATGAAAACCGGGAAGCTGGACAGTCGCCTTTTAAAACCGACCGGGGTATTTTTTTCCCTTATCCTGCTGGTGCTTTTCGTCAGTTCCCTGCTCAGCCCATCAAGAGAACGTAAATCTGCTTCCGCTGGATTCCTGTCCCCATGGCTTATAGAGCAGGGTTGCAATCCATGCAGAAAGATGGCCTCGGAGGCTTCAGGACGCCGGCTGGCCCGGAGGCTGATGAGAGCCCGGCTGAGAGGCTACTGTGGAGAAAGCAGCTTTTCCTCCTGAATTTGTTCTGCTTTTCTTTCTTGGGTTTCTGGAACGAAGTGTGTTGAGGTCTGCTTTTCAGAGGGTGGTTTGGGTCACTTAAACTAGGTAATTTTTCAGTCAAATCCTAAGAAAATATTTTCTTCCCCAACTAATAAGCCGTTGTTAGTGGACAGAGGGGGCATTTTAGCATGCCACCTTCTGCCCAAGGTTGGCCACAGTATTGTCAGGTATTGTAAATGTGGCCCTCTTTGTTGTACGTTGTGTAGACAGTGACTTCCGGTCATGGTTTTTGCTCACAGTGCAACCAGGGCCAATGTGTTCTCTCCCCTCAGAACTCTTTTACTGTGATCGAGCCTTCCTGCTGGAGGTTTTCCTGGCCCTCAGCTAGCTTGCTGGCCATAGTGCACACTGTACCATAGCTATTGTGTGCCAGCCTCGCACCCAACACTGTCAGCCATTCCCATCGTGCCCCAAACTGCTTGTGCGTGGTCGACTGGTGAGTCCCTTGGCAAGCGACCCAGCAGCGGGCTCTGGGTCTTCTTTAGCTTTCTCTGTGTTTTATATATCAGGAAAGGTCAGCTGCCACTCTAACCCCTGTATCTATATTTTCACTTTAATAAGATGAATTTTTATGTGACCTTTAAATGAATTAGGTCTTAAAAGTTACATTGGAATATTTTTGTTTTAATGAAATGAAAAGAAAGGTAATTATTGGTAGAAATGGCAAATTATTCTCCAATAAAATAACTTCTATTCACCAATATTGGAGACAAAACGAGCTGAAACTTGAACAGCAGCAGCGAAATTGGCATGACTTCCAGGAGTCGCCCCACCTTGCCCCAGGTGGCGAGGGAGCAGTGCCTTCTCCCATAGGTCACGGCAATTCATGGAAGAATGGGAAGGAAAACCACTTTGTCCCTTTTTACATCTTGATTTGATTTTAGTGATCTGCTTTGACAAACCATGCAAAAATGTACGTCGTAATCAGGTTGGGAATACAGGCGTTTTTCAGATCTTTTCAACATATGTATGGATTTTTCTCCTGCTGGAGCCAGTCTTAACCTGATTGCGTTCACATGCAGCCTTCGCCGGCTCGCACCCCAGCCCGGCCCATTAGCGGCAGCTGCTTTCTATTAGGGGCGGCTGAGCCAGCCATCAGTGCGGTGAGAGCCGCTAGGTGTGCAGGATGCCACGGAGATGTTCAGAACAACGGGATGATGGCGTGAGGGGCAAAGTTAAAAAGATAAGAACAGAGCAATGGCCTCGCCTCTGCACCGTCACTCTCATGTGCTTATTGCTCTGACAAAAGGAGCACATGGGAGCTCCTAAGTCGCAGACTGACTCGAGCGCCGAGTGCTGCGCCCCTCCCCAACTCCTTCCTGCCCACCCATCTTCTCTGCAGTGTGGAGGAAGCCGGTGTGGTCTCTGGGGCCTTTCCAGCTCGCTTCTCTCCGCAGCCTGGTCTGGGCTCCGGTCCTGCACTCCGTTGGCTCCTCACTTCTTCGGTGCCTGGCCTCTCAGGGTCCCTGCTTCCTGTTCTGTCCACTGAGGTGGCTGCGCTGGTGAACTCTGAGACCGAGTGGAGCGGGAAACCTGGGCAACTTTGGATGGAAGCTGTGCTCCCAGACTCCTGCACTGCCCTCCCCAGGGCAGGCTGATCGTGGCAGAGCTCCCCAGGGCAGAGCTCACCGTGAGGAACCTGTCCGGGCCACGTGGTGCAGCGGGCTGTACCTTTACAGAAAGAGATGCGCATGCTGCCATCAGATATTCGGTGTGGACCAGGACCAAGTGCCAGTAGCCTGTGGGCGCAGGCTCCTGGCTCTTGCGGGCCTGGCTGACAGTGCCCTCGGCATGCTGCTACTTGCTCTCTGTGGGGGATCCCTCATGACTTAGCTCGCAGCCACAGCCGCAGTTGCTCTCCAGCGAGCTCCCCAACTTAGAGCCATTTCCTGTCCACAGGAGACAGGTGCACTTCCGCCTTCACACTTTGCCATCCTGTGTTGCCAACACGTCCTGCTGGCAAGCGAGCTGGTGGAGGGTCCCGGAGGAGGCCGCCTGTCGGCACCCTGGCCCTGCCTGCGCTCTCACCCAGTGACCCTCCCTGTGACTCTGCTGAGCCTGCTCCTGCCAAGTGGGGGAACATGGCTGTGGGGCCATCCTTTCCATCCCTGCCCTCTGGGTCGGTCCCTGGACGCTCGGCCTCAGTGCAAGCGAGGAGACACGTGTTCATCCCCTTGTCTGACGGCTCTGGGCCCATGTGGTAGCTCCTACCTGCTCCAGCAGCCCGCAGCAGCTCAGGGACGTGCTGCGGGAGCAGCGGGGGCAGTGTCTGGTGCAGGCCGCACCTTCCTAGCTGTGTGCAGGTGCTGCAACATGACCTCTGTGCTCTTTCAGTGGGCAGAGAACGCCTTGCCCTTAGGAAACACGCCTTGGTCACTGTGCTGTTTTCCCTTCCGCCACAAGTGGTCCTTAGCTTGGTAGGAAACACAAGAAAATGCTGGTTAGCAGCTCAGAGCTTTAATCTCTGCACGCATCTACGTTCCGAGTGGCGGTAGCGCTGAGATCTCCTTGCTGCACTTCCTGGGCGTAGCTGCCCGCACAAGTGGACCAGGTAGTAGGTGACAAGGCTGAAGCTGGCTGTGGGTTGTGTTGGACCAAACCAAGAGCAGGAAATAGGCACATTTTCAGTAGTATAGGGTCAAGAAGCTGTGCGTTGACATATGGTCTTTATTTCTGCACATTTTGTTTACATTTGAGCTTCAGTCTATGTGGTCTGCCTCATCCATGCCAGCCTGCAGAGCCATTTGAAAGTGAGCACAGGCAAGCCTGCTTCCTTTGCGGGCACTGGGCTCGGTCAGGAGTGGCAGCCCTGGACTTTGATGTGGAGCAGCAGCTAGCAGGGTCGCTGCTGCCCCCTGAATGCTGCCCCAGGCACTTTATTGCACCACTGAGAGACAGCAGTGACGCTTGTTGATGTCAGTTAAGCACTCTGCTGTTTCCATAGACTGTGGCTACCTTGCGATCTTTGTTTAGTGATTATAAACGGGGACATTAATGGTGTCTATATCTTTCCTCCATTGATGTGAATGAGGTGCACTGCCCGCAGACCTCCCTCTCAACAGAGCCTACCCTCCGGCTCTGGGCCCCCGCAGGCTAAGGCCAGGTTCTTCCCACTCCCTGTTCCCTGGAGTCCCTGCGTTTTAGCTTTCATTTGTTCCTCAGAAACCAGCAGAGGATGCCTGGAGCGTGTAGCATTGTGGTTTGCCGCTGCTCTTTACGCAGTGATTTCTCTTGCCTGCTGATTCCCTCAGCAGAGAGTGAGGCTGAGGCAACGCTGGCTGGCTGTGGGCTCTGCAGGGGACGCAGCTCCGGGTGCCTGGGCACAGGTAGGATGTGGGCTCGGACAGGCAGGACACCCCTACTCTGTGTGAAGCTCCCCAAGCCTGGGGCCCAGGTCTGCTGTGGAAACAGCATCTTTCCTGCTAGGTTCTGAGCTGGCCCAGAGGCCCAGAAAGCGGGGAGAAGCCACAGCTCTGCTCTGTTCTCTCAGCCCTGTGTAGGCACAGCTGGACCACCTGGTCCCCTCGATGGGAGCTTGCAGATGTTGCCACTGCAGGCCCAGAGTCCTACAGATAAGGAGGTGAGGATGGAAAATTTCCGAAAGGGCTTTACTGTCATGAATTGCTCAGTAGTAAGCTACTGTGATCTTAATGTGCGACACATAAAGCAATTTTTACAACACTCACTGCAAAATAAAACCAGCCTTAACAGGACCCACATGGTGTCTTTGCTAGCTCCCCCCACCCCCCCAGTACAGGAGTCCCCTTTGCCTGCCCTCCCACAGCAAGGAAGGGCTAAGTGCAATACCTAACAGTTCCTCAGCGCGCCTTCTCCACACCACCAGCTGCCTCTCTGGGGTCTGCAGGTGGTGCCCAGGAAGTGAGCAGCAGCCCCCTCGTGCAGAGCCCTGGAGGGGCCTCTGGCCGCAGGACTGAGGCAGGGCCATGCTGTGTATGCGCTCCAGAAGCGTTAGACAGAAAGCGAGCCACTTGGTGGAGATGTCGGCAGCTTTCCTGAAGTCCCAGCCTGGTCTTCATGGTGATACAGAGCTGGCTAAGAGGACCCGCTTCCTCTGTGTGACGGAGGTGGCAAAGCTCCTCATCACCAAGGGTTGACCTGACAGTGTAGGGACCAGTGATGTTCGCTATGTGACCGGCCTGTTTATGATACTTGGGCCAAGTATTTTGCATTAAAAATGTTATTTTCTCCTAGTGAGGACTTTAGAATTCAGAAGTGAAATGTTTGAACTTGTGTAGCCAAAGATGTTCAGTAATTGACGCTGTATCCTTCTGTCCTGCCTGTTATGCAAAGTATTTAGTTATAATGTCAGAGATCTAACACAGTACACTGAGACTAAACATTACAAACAGCAGAACCAGCCAAGCAAATACGTACTGGTTAAAATAATTGACCTAAATTTTGAACATGTGTTAAAAATTAAAAAAAAAATCCATTGCTAATAAAAAGTTAAAAGAATAAAATATTGACCATATGTTTACTACCAGACAAATGTTCTTTCTGAGTTTAAAATAGATAATTAATTATAGAGTACAAATTTGATTTAACAATAGCTTTTGGAGAACTTACCATCTATGTATATAAATTTATGCATGTGATATTATGTGCATGCAGACACATATACACATGTATTCATATTCACACCAATTTCATTAAAGTAGGTGAATGTGTATGGCAGAAGAGGGCTTACACGGTAGGATTGCAAAAATAAATGGAGATTTTCATAGCCGACGGTTCTCCAGGGAAACCCACACCAGGTGGGTGTAGCGTGGAGAACACCCCAGGGTATGGCAAGATGGTTGGCAGTGTCCTTGGCCATGTCTGTGCCACATCCGGGTCACCAGAAGCAGAGGAGCTGGTGCTCCCCTTCCAGAGAAGACACTGTGGCTGTCCTGAGCGCCTCTCAGGGAAGGCTGGAGGGGCTGCTGTCAGGACTGCGGCACTGGAGTCTCCAGCAGGCTGCTTAGTGTCTAGCTGGAACTCTGCAGTGTCTGGAGAGCCTGGAAAAAGTGCAGCCCTACTAGGGTGTGGCTCCCCGTGAACCTGTCTGTACGCAGCAATGAGGTGCGCGCCAGTAAGATCTGCAGTCAGGAACCTGGATGCAGAATTATTTGGGGTGGTTGGCTCAAGTCAACACTCGTAGTTTAAGTGAACTTATGACTTCTGTGCTCCAGGGCTGGCCTTGGGTCATCTTAGCTGCACTGAAGTTATGCTTGCATGCTGAGTCGAGCTGACTTCGTTAAAATATATTGCAGTTTCCCTCTCATTTGTCCTTCAGACTTGGCTAATCTCGTTGGGGCTGGGATTCTAAGTAACCCCTGGATTTTCTGTAGCTGCTCCTGTAGATTCGTCCAATTAGCTATTTAAATAGACCTTGCTTCTGTGGTCTCAAGAAAGGAGATCGGGAAGCCAGGCCTTGCGGACAGAGGAGTCATGCTCCAGGCAGTTAGGCAGTGCCTGTCCCAGAGTAATGAAGCGGCAAGGAGATGTAAAGTTGAGTTTCTAAGTGTCAAGTATGGCTCAGACACTACAGGAAAAAAGTATTGTTTTTAGCTACCACACCCAGGAAAGATTTCCTGAGGAGAAAGGCTTCAGTTCTAGCTGAAGGAGAGGGCGGAGACCATGTGTCAAGGCCACATGAGGGTTACCTGCCGAGAGTGAGGGCATAGGGTATAGGTGCTAACCCGCAGCAAGGCCCAGTGTGTGAGGGGTGCCCGCCAGCCAGCTAGCAGGGGGCCGCCAGTGGGGTAGAGACTGGGCACTGGGTGCTGCCTTAGCTCCGTAGGGGGGCGCAGACTACAGAGGAAGACCCCCCAGCTGCAGGCCCGCATGAAGCAGAGGCAGGCTTTGAAGGAGGAATTACCAGCGGAGAATCATGGGCTCTGATGTTTGTCCATTTTTCTGTTATGCTTGCTTTTCTGACGAGAGCAGAATTTTGCCTCAGTCTAGCCCGTGACCCTTCGTCCTGGCTCTGTCTGGCAGCTCTGTAAGCCAGGCCATTCACTAGTTTGAATTTGTGTAGTTTTTTCCTTTCCTTTGAATCTAGGCCGACTTTGCTTTTGGCCTAAGCACACTATTTTGTTCCTAAGGCTGAGATGTGTTGTTGCCCTGTGAGCTCCCGGGGCTTTGCCTCAGCCAGGCTTAGTCTGGACCTCGAAAGTCCGTGGATTGATCACCGCTTAGGTCAGAGGAGAGCGCCTGTCAAATGCCCATTTTCACTGTGTCCTTGAGGTGACTTTACCCAGCCCTGAGGTTTTATAGGCTTCTGAGGGGGCGCTGCTACAGGGGGAAGCTGTAGTGTGGGGCCTGTGGGGCCAGGAAGGAGGCGGTGTGCCTTGCGTTTGCTGTGCCCTAACTGCTTGGGACCCGCCTGCTGCCTCCTGTCCAGCACACACTGGACATGGCTGGCAGCAGTTATCCAGTTCTGTTTACACAGTTGGCCATGGTAGGTGTTTGTCTTGCTTACTTTTTTCTTGTTGCCGAGACAAAATTCCTGATGCCCAGAATTAAGGAAGGAAAGGTTTCTTTAGCTCACAGTTTGTAGAAGTTTCAGTCCACACTCGGCTGGCTCCCAGGCAGAGAGGCAACGAGTGCAAAGGGGGAAGAGCAGCAGAGAGCACCTCTTCGCCTCCCTTGTACTGCATGTCGGCTGCTGCCCAGGGTGGGCGTAGCATCGGACCATGACTCAAGCACAAACTCTGGAAGCCGCCCCATGACTGACGGCATGAGGCTTTGGGGTGGAAACCTAGCACAAACCATGGCAATGTTTGCAAAATAGACACAGCGGTACAGAAAAGTAGCAGAGGCTTGGACTTGATCTGTGTTGGCCAGCCCCAGGTTCCTGTGAGTTGAGAGACCTCCAGGTGTTCGACATCCTGCCTACAGTGGAGTCCCATGGAAAGCAGGCCTGAGTCCTGCGGGGCTGCTGTGAGCAGCAGACGCATGAGCCCTTCCTGCCTGTGGCTGCCTGCTCTTGCCGCCCACCCTCACATCTAGAGTCTTCTCAGGGCCTCTGTGAGCTTTCCCTGGGGGGACGGCTTCTCCAGGCTCCTGCAGCACCCCCAGGTGTTCAGAGCTTCTCAGCAGTCACCCCCTCCCCTGGCCCACTTATCATTTTCCCTGGTGGCCCCATACCCTGAAGGTGTCCCCTGCTTCCTGTCACCCAGGCTATTACCTGCATTCTCTTTCTGCCCCTTCCTTACACTCAGATGAACTGGATCAAACCCTTCTGGGCTTGCAAAATCTGGAGACTCCTCGGGTTCCCGAGCGTCTCTCAGCTTTGGCACCTCATCTGGCTGTGGCAGGAAGCCCCTCCTGTCCAGGGCTGCCCTGAGGACCAGACAGCTGCCTTTCTGCCTGGCCTGGGAGCATGGCCAGGAAGGTGGGGGTGTCATCGACAGCCGCTGCCCAGTCCAGTTTCTTAGTCAGCATTCGCCTTCATCCCCACTGTCTAACTTTGGGCCTGGGCGCAGTGTGAGAAATCCAGTTCACAGCAAGTAAGCAGCCGTGCGAGCCCTGCGGGCTTGGACCTGGGGTTAGAAGCCGAGGAGTAGAGGTACAGGAGGTTTGGTCACGTGGGGTACCTCTTGGAGCTTTTTTTTTTTTTTAATGTGTTTTATTACGGGGTTGCACTACACAGACTGGACTCGTAGTGATCCTCCTGCTTTCAGTGTCCCAAGCACTGGGATTACAGGCATGCACCACCACATCAGTCTCTCTCTCTCTCTCTCTCTCTCTCTCTCTCTCTTTTTGTCTTTTTGAGACAGGGTCTTATTATGCAGTTAAGGCTGGCCTTGAGCTCACTTTTGTAGCCCAGGCTGGTCTCGAACTCTCAGTGATCCTCCTGCCTCAGCCTTCCGAGTGCTGGGATTACAGGCGTGCGCCACCACACCCGGCTACACCACACCAGTCTCAATCGCTGTCTCAGCGCACCTGGGGGTGGGTCCGGCAGGGCACGCAGAGGATCGATCCCGCGTCTGCATCCGCCTAGGCACGCGCTTTAATCCGCCGAGGTACCTGGCCGACCCTAGTACTTTCTAAAGGCATTCTTGCTTTGGAAATTCAATTCTTTGAGCCCATCACTGGCACTTAAATATGGAGACTCAAATGGCGTGCACAGGGAAAGGGTAGTGTAGACCTGCGCTCAGGGGCTCAGATTCCGTTCTGTGCAGGGCGTCGCCAGTGTAGGCGGGGACAGACCTGATAGCCAGGTTGTGGTCTCTCGGGGCTGCTTTCTTGTTTTCTCTCCTACAGTTTGGAGCCGTTGTAGGTGCGAGTTTACCCTGGGATGGAACACATCACCCTGGAAGCAGAGCCGAGATGTTCCCCTGCATGGCGCCCTCCGTGCGGGAGCCACGGCGCCCCCTGCCGCTTAGGTCAGGTGTGCTCAGCCACAATTTCTCGTGCACTCTTGGGCTTTCCGTGCAGATGGTGGCGTGTAAGCCACTGCTAGCCCAAGCTGTGTGAAGTTACCTGTGCCTCATCGGCAGGTGTCTCTTGCACCCCAGTTGTCCTTTCTTCAGGGTGTCCATCAACTCTTGCTAGAGGCTGACATAATGTGGTCATCAGACGTGCTTTGCGTCAGCAGCGCCTGACCTCCCCAGCCCTGCTTGAAGCACAGAGCTCCTGGCTACTGATGCCTCTGAGTCATTAGCAAGAGAAGAGCCAGGGGCGCGGGGAGCGCTGTGGGAGAGCTTTGCGCCAGAGGTGCCACCCTCGCAGATCCCGTCTCAAAACTGGGACGTGGGCAGTAGCCTAATTTGAACCATTCCCTGTACAGAAATTTACATTTATTAAGAGCTTGCTTAAAGGAGTTCGGAAAGGGTGGTGACCTCTTAAGCCCTGACGTCCAAGAAGAGTTTTTGGGGCCATGCAGTCCTTCAAGTGCTGGTATTGTATGCAGCTTTCAGGGCTCAGTGACAAATTGTCCTCAATCTGCGCAGTGCCAGGAATGCCAGAGACCCCGGCAATTGGAAACACGTGGCTGTTGGTTTCCCCTGCACGTGTGCGTGTGCTGCACACATGCTGCGCAGTCTCGGTGCAGGCGGAAGGGATATGCCTTGTCGCGCTCGCTTGGCGCTGGGCTGGCGCTCATCACCTGAATGTCTGCGCCCTCTCCTCACTCTTACTTCCTTGTTCCTTGGGCAGCCTGATGACATCTCTCCGGCTCACTGGGACTGAACTCCACTGAAGGCCAAGCTGCTTTGATGCAGTCTGGTGTAATTATCTTAAGCCCAATTTTATTTGGCTTAGCTGCCGGCATTTTCCGTACTGAGAAAATTAGTGCGTTTGTCTGCTACTGGGGGTGGAAGTCTATAAGAAACACAGGTACCTCAAATGAAAAAGCCACGACTTAGGTTCATGTAATGCCTCTGTTTTAGAGCTAGCTTGCCCACAGATTCTAGCTCCTTGTTTAGCATCTGTTCCTCTTAACAGTACAAAGTCAGAACGAACCAAAACCACCCTCAAAGCAAATGGTCTGTTGGCCAGAAAAAACCGTTAGTGTACTGTTACCTGAATTTTCCTATGGGGACAAAAAGTTGCATTATTTTGAATGTAAAAAATTTCATTTTATCATCAGGAAAAAACTGAGTTTAAAAAGTGCATTCCTTAGTTTTGTCTCAGGCTATAAAGCCAGTGCTATGGAAAAGTCCAGCTATCCTCAGGCAAGAGCTTAATTTCTGACACTGCCACGTAGAGGAAACCATGCTCGCAGAAACTTGCTCTCGCCATGCGACGGTTTCTCTGTACCTCTCTGGCCAGAGACTGGGGTGTGAGATTATGGCGCTGCTAGCAGGCTTTGCACAGTGTGCACAGAGCCTGAAAGGAGACGCTCAGCCCCTCAGCCCCCAGCTCAGAGCTGTCCTCATGCTTCTACATCTTGCTCAACTTGGACCAGGTCCCTGCTTCCAGCTGCAATATGGAACCGGGGAGGGACCTGCCCTGGGGGCCACATGGGCCGCTCGGCCGAGTGCGCGCTCCTGGATGCTTAGAGGGGGTTCTCTGTGTGTCTTAGCTTTCTCATTTATGTTCATTTCCTGGAGTTCACTCTGGGAGCTAACCCTGAGGCTTGGCACAGAATGTCCCCAATTTAAAGGCCCCACAGATGGTGGCAGTTTAATCAGAGGCAGATTATTGGTGTCAGTCAATTGAAGGTGGCTCTGCAGCCCCGGGAAAAGCCATCTACCTCATGTTTCTCAGAGTGTGTGTCTGCGTTCCAGGGTTCAAATGTCTTTCCCTTTGCCTCCTTCTCCTTGGTAGGTTTTCCCTGGTGATTAGTCATTAATCACCAGCTCTAAGACTTTGTGTATTACTTTTATTCTTCGTTGAGTGAAAGATTACTCTACATGACTCTTTAGCAAGTTCTGCTATGAAACCAAGCAGCTTTCTGTGTGCAAAGGGAAAGAAACCAGTGAACATTGGCTCCTACTTCTGAGCCTCCAGGCCTGGAAACAGACTGACCCTGAGGAACTGGCGTCTGCTGGTGGTCTCGCACGGTGGGTGTATATTCTGGGTCACCTGCGGTGACCTTTATTTAGGGTTTGTGATATGTCCTATGAAGGATATCTAGAGTTCTGCAGATCATGCCCCAGCATGCAATGCAAAAAGTACCCACCTGGTACAGGAAGTATATGCGCATTACCTTCTGATGTGACTTCAGAGTGTGCATTGTCTAATGAATCCTTGCGCCTCTCTCAGGCTGTTGTGGTGATCATAACTTGGGCCAGGGCTTTAAGTATCCTATTGGGAGACCTGAGCCCCTAGGCTCTTATGCAGCTGGATTTAGGGGATAGCTACTTGCAGAGACAATTTCTGGTCGGAGTGCCCTCTGTCTAATGCATCCTCCTGAGCTTCATTTTTGGATTTTCACTGCGGTCTTTATCAGACCCCAGGTTAATCTCAAATGCCTATTCTGCAGTCTAGAAATAGTTGCTGTCTTTCTGGTGTAAGGGTCCCCAGATCCACAGTCTTCAGAGAAATGCATAAAATATGCGCTTTGGGATAAGATACATGGGTCTTCAGGATAAAACGCATTGCACACCCTAATGATGATGTTGTTCTGGACTTGAAGATGTATCTGAAGTTAGGGCAGCAGCTGAGAGCCACTACCTGGGAGCACAGAGCCCTGGAGAGGTGCCACCACCCAGGGTCAGAGAGGCTGCATACACAGAGCCCGACCCTGCCTTCCCAGGAAGCTGTGATGGCGTTTTCACGGGGTGGGGTGCTCCTTGGCCTGCCCTGCTTTTCTGTCTGTGAGGAAGTCTTCTCGGAATCTCTGCCGGGAGGTGAAAGTCCCATGGTGGAGGCTCCTGAGTGCCCAGTGTACCCAAGCTGCGATCCCAGCCCTCTAGGCTCAGGCTGCTAGCAGCAACAGCGGGAGCTTCCAGGCCATGCTGTGGGCCCTGGACCCTGAGCTCTGCAGAGCCCTTCCCTCCTGAGCAGAGGTTTCCTAAGAGAAACAGAGACTGATGTTTTAATTAGAAGACCTTGTGGGTCCACACCATATTCTCTTCTCTTGGGACGCCCTAAAGTAGAATCTAGGGAAGCTTTACAGTTGTTTTTCTTTTTGAAAATATACAATAAAAGTGTGGAGCCACAGCTGGGAGGGGGGAATAAAGGGTGAGGGGGGGTCTGCGTCCTGAGGGGCTGATAACAGGATCAGAGCTTCGTAGAGCAATTTGCATTCCTGTTGGAAAGCATCCTTAGCTTGGCTCAAGTGTTTTACTTTTCCACCCCCTGCTGGGAAAAATCCAGTACTTTGCTTGCTAAGCCTTGAGTACGCGTGTGATCTGAGAGAGCTGCCCTTGGCGCAGGAGGTAGAGGCAGTCAGGGGACACCCCCCATGCTGTGGAGGTGATGTTGAGGATGACGCCTCCAGAAAGCAAGACTCCGTGGCTCCAGGTGGCTCCGTGTGCTCTGAGGAAGCCCATTCTGTGCAGATATGGGTGCATTTCGTAGGGTTCATCAACCTTAGGGACTTCCTCCGAGCCTCTCTGGTTCAGGCTTGCCATTAAGCAAGTGCAGACACACCTAGGCTTTCAACTGTGAAAGAGCCCAGACAATAAGATAATTCCTTTCTTCCCAAGCTAGTAACATGCTAGATTTTGAGATTCTTGGCGCTGTCTTCCACATGGCCATGGCATCACGTAAGGGTGAGCTGTGTTGGTGGTGGGCAGCCCGAGCCCGAGGCCTCCAGGTTTGCGTAGCAGTACCAGGTCTCTGGCCTGCACTCGTTAGAGTGCTTTCCTCTAGAAGACAGCAGAATCCATGTGGTGGCAACGCGTGTGACCATGAGCATCCGAGGAAGGGACGTGGACGGTGTTCACAGGCCACTGCCTTGGTGGCCTCTGCCTGTTTGTCTTGTGGCTTGGGAAGGTCCATCAGCTAGCTTGTGTTTTCACAAATATTCTGCAGTTTGGGTTACTGAGCAGCACGGGAGAGACACTGTCATGCTAGTGTAGCAAGCACTGCTCTGCTCGGCCACCCCACTGTCGTGACCCACTCGCACCTGTCAGTCCAGAGAAGCCTCTCCATTGTTCTTTGCCTGTCCTCTTGGCTGGACAGCCTGGTGGATCCACCCTTCCATACAAGACATCATGCACTCGGCCTTGAAACCAACACTTCATGGTTCTCTGAAAATCCCAAGTGTTCACATGGGGAAGGTGAGGGAGGCTGTACGTTCCTAAAATGTGAATCGATAACAGTTCCTGCCGATGGCCACGTGACTCAGTAATAACTGGAAGGAGAAGGTGTTAGCTGGCTTGACCAGGGCCAGTCACAGGCAAGAGTGACCACATTGCCTCTGCACATGCGTGTGCACATGCGCACGTGCATGCACACACACACACACACACACACGCGCGCACACACACGCATGCACATGCACATGCACACACACACTTCCCCTCCCGTCTCTCCCCTCATCTTCTGGTTACCTTTGGCTTCCCTGACACTGAGCTCATCTCTTAGAGAGATTTTCCAAACATTTTGTGCCCATTTAAGGCTTCATTGGGATTCTCACTGTTCCCTGGAACACAACAGTAAGCTCCCTCAGTTCCACAGGATGGCATCAGGCAGTCCTGGGGCCGGGGCCAGGATTTGGTAGGAGTGCAGGACGGGTGTAGGAGGTCAGCCATTCACCCACATGCCAGAAGCCAAGCCTTGGTGCCGATGGGGGAACACAAGGCCATGTTTCAGTTCAGTTCTCCCCACTGTGGCTCCCGCCTGTCTCCTGTCTCCTTGAGGGTTGATACTTTCAAGAGGGGCTCCTTCTGTGAACCTTGGGCCCGTGTCAGGGTTCCGAGTTCTTTTCACATTGCTGTGGCCACTGCTGGATGAGCCTCCTGAGCTGCTGCTGCCCTTCGGATGGGCTGCGAGGTTGGCCGGGTTGGGTTCTATCTATTTATTTTCTCTAAGTGGGTGGGGTAGTACGGCTTTCGTAAATGACCTTTCATGCCCATAGTGTTGCAGGCCGAGTGAATGTGTAGTTTGAAAGGAAAACTTTTTATTCCAATATGTTAAACAATTCTGTAGGAATTTATAAGTGAATGGTTGTTGAAGATTGTGCATCTGAAGCAGGCTCTCTGGCACGTTTGCCTGGGCACAACAGGACAGGGAGAAACCACCAGAAGGTGAGGTGCTTGGGCTTCCAGCGGTAACTTCAGGCTCTGAATATTTTCAGCTCTGAGTTCGCCAAGACTTTACTGTGAGCAGTGGAAAAAATATTTGATTTTGTACACACACTGAGATATGTAGCAAGATAAAAGGTTTTAGTTTTAGTTTCAGTCCTCACATTTTAAATTGTGCTTTTATTATAGCAGTACAGTTCCCCATTCTATTAGTTTGTTTTATCTTACCTAACTTGAAAATTATACCCTAAGAAGACTAAATTTTTATAAGATTGGTAGAACACAACTGTATTATAGTTTCTTTTCAGTTGTCCTATTGTGGAGAGCTCAGGGATTTGGCAGAGGTACCACAGGTGTATTTGAGTACTGTGTGTGTGTGTGTGTGTGTGTGTGTGTGTGTGTGTGCGCGCGCGTGTGCATGTGCGTGTGCACGCACGCGTGCGCGTGTGTGTGTGATGCACAGCTTATGTGGCTGCCGCAGACACCTAGAGGGATGCCCTCCCCAATCAGGGTCACATCCTCTCAGAAGACCCAGCTGGCCAGAATCCTTCAGGGAGTGACTTTAGGAAGCTCCACCTCCTGGCCAGTGCAGCCAGGTGTGACACACTCATTGTCCTGTGTGCAGCAGGGGGTGCAGGACTCCGCACCGCCCCTTGTCGACCTTGTGGCGTGGGTGTGTCTCTCCTCTCTATTGCAGCTCCTGAGGTCTGGAGGTGCAGAGTTGGAGTGTGGCGGCCCTCTTGCTGACCCGTGGGCTCTGCAGAGTCTGCAGGAAGCAGCCTTGCTCGGGGCTCTGGCTCCTCGTGTGCAGTCTGGCTGCGGCCCCGTGTCCACAAGGCAGAGGCCCCGTCCACTGCTGGTCAGGAGGCAGTGCTGTGGCTCTGTGAGTCTGTCCTGCCTCTGGCTGCTGCTGCTTCTCGGCCACGGTCCTCACTGACAGGCAGTGGCCTGTAGCCTTTGGACTGCACACCTGGTCACTTTTCATCAAATCCTGACCAGCTCCCTGGGAAGGGAAGAAAAGGATTTTACACAACTCTAGCACCTAGCAGGAAGCCAGAAAATTGTAAAATTCTAATTCGAGTCCAATATGTAGATAGCACCTATTTTTTAGGATTTATTTATTTATTTATCTGGTACAGGGTCTGGCTACGCAGCTCGGAATCATAGTGATCCTCCGGTCTTAGCCTCGCCTGCACGGGGATTGCAGGCATGGACCACCACGCCAGGGGTTCTGGGGTGGGCATGGTGTGTGGTACCGGGGATCCAACCCAGTGTTTGGACTGCCAAGCTCTCTCCCCAGCTCCTATAGCACCTATGTTGATCCTTATCTCCAAATGGCTAACTTTGGGATTATTAAGGACATTTTATAAAATCAGTTTTAAATTATTAAAGATTAACAATAGTGCAGAAGTTTTGTGTATCTTTCTGAACATTTTCTGTACATAAGCCCATGTATTGGGGGAAATATCCATTAAACATAAGTCTGCCAGGATGACCCTTTTTCAGTAAAGAGAAGTTACTTGGATCTTGTTTATTTCATCTGAAGGGTAAGCTGAGCACTTTTGTGTGTTTTGGGAGAGTTGTATCATCCTGTCTCCAGGTTCCTGGATAAAATATTAAGGAGGAAAAATCAGCAGCCTCCCTCCTCCTGAGAAGCAGCAGCTGACATGCCGTCAATGTGTCTTCACAGGAAATAAGCAAATCTCAAGGTCCTGAGACAGTAAAAGCAGTTCGTCTCAGCGTATGACTGAAGAGTCAATGCACCCCGACTCGGGCTTCCTGTCGCACTACCCCTTGTAGACAAGCAGGCAGCACACACTTTAATAAGTGGGGCTACGAAAATACTCTTCCACTGAAGAAGTCAGTGTGATTTGGCTGAGGACAAACAGCGCGTGGGCATCCACAGTACGTGATTTGTTTGGATAATGGTTGCACATAAACAGGAACGCTCTTCAGAAACAAAACAAAACAAAACAAAACTCTTTTATACTTCTTGCAATTTAAAAATATAGTACAGTGTACCTTGCTTTGGTATTATAATCAGGAAAAAATTTTAAGTAATTTTGTAAGAAAATCCTTTTGTGATTAGTGTTATGAATATAACACTCTGTACTCTGGGTTGTTCACCTGAATGAGAACAAGTAGGGGAATTACTGTGTCAGGGGACCCGAATGGATCTGGTCAGAGTTCTGACTGCCGCACGGCTGCAGAGGGCTTCTCTGTCCCTGCGCTCAGCCTCGGTACATCACACCATAAATAAGCTTCTTGTTTAAAACATGACTTCAATATGCCTCTTAGGGCAGTGTCCTGCCTTGCAGTTCCAGTTATCTGTTAATGCAGAGCCCTGCGCCTCCTCCCAGTGAGGCGTCTCTGGCAACTCGCCTGTCTTGGGCTGTGAGAGCATGGGGCCATTAAAAACCTTAGAGAGAAAGGAAAGATGCGCCGTCATTTCAGCTTTTGACACGAGAGTCGGTGACTTCCACAAGGGTGGACAGTTTTGAAATTTTCACTCTTCAGCCCTCACACCTGAGTTAGGCCCAAGAACGAGGTCTTTCATTCTTACATGGATTGAAATGAGTTTAAAATTGTATGAAATAAGCCGAATTTAAAACCTGTCACACAGTGATTGTGTTAGCACCTGTTCTTCCAGACTTGCCATGTATTTTTTCAGTATGAATGACTGAACCCAGAGCCTTCACACTGAACTACATCCTCAGCCAGTTTATTTATTTATTTATTTATTTATTTTTTTGTCAAGACCCAATCTTGAGCTAGTGAGATGGCTCAGCAGTCTTTAGGCAAGCTTAGGCAACTGCAGGTACTATGGTTTGATCAGTACTGGCACTACATACTGTGCCAGTCCTACCCTCAGGACAGGCTGAGTTGGCCATAATATCTATATCTAAGTCTATATACCTATATATCTATATATATATCTACATATTTTTAAAAAAGACCTAGTCCTGCTGAGTCACCAAGCCGCCAAGGGCACCCCAGGCCCACTCCTCCCCTCGGCTGCCCAGGTCACGGTATGTAACAACGCAACCAGCTTCTGGGCTTGGAGAATGACGGCCCCATTAGCATGTATGTGAACAACTGCGCTATGAAAGTGAAATTTAAAATATTCTTTAGAGGTAACGTTTGGTGTAGGCTCTCCTCCCAAATCTCTTCATGGATCTTATCATTTCTCTAGACTGGTTAATGTGGTAGTACTTCACACATTTTTTTGCAGATATGTGTGTTTATGTATTTCATTTTGTATGCACTTATTTATTTGTTACAGGGTCTCTCTACCTAGTTCAGACTCATAGCGATCCTTCTGCCTCGGCCTTCCCAGAGCTGAGATTACAGGTCTGTGCCCACACACCTGGTTTCTGGGCTGGCACGGCATGTGGTACCAGGGGTCCAACCCAGGTCCTTGTGCTTGCCAAGCAGGCGCTTAGACCAGTGAGCCATCTCTCCAGCCCATGGACACATATACTTAAATGAATGATTAATTTAAAACCGCAGTTTTATGCATTTTTCATACACCAATAAGTGAAAGAGAGTGTATGCTTGACATGTATTTCAGAGAGGAACTACATCCTGCAGGGGGCCTGTGCACGCTGGCTGGGCGCCTTGCGCATGTGCAGACCTGGCTGCCACCTTGCCATGCTGGTGCTGAGGAACAGCGCTTGCCATGCTGGTGCTGACAGTGTCTGGGTTGATGTAAGCTCTGGGTGGGCAGATGGGCTTTGGGGCCTGGGGAGGTCTGCGGATTCCCCTCCAGGGAGCGGCAGCTGCTCCAACGGTCGCGCGCTCACCGCCGGAGCAGTCCTCGCTAGAACCTGCTCACATGGACAGGCTCCTGCTGTCACCTCCCCGCCGCCGCGGCGTACCCCGCAGCTCCTGCTCTTCCTCACAGGGCGCGGTCAGCATTCCCAGCTGTGCTCCGCAGGAGACACTGGCTGCTCTGGAAGGCGCTGGAGCGACCCCTCAGCCCTTCCGGTCTGCGTCTGCTCAACCACCAACCTTGCTGCGTTTCCAGGAAACGCAGCCTGCGCTCTGCCCTTCCTCCTCTCCTCCACTTCCCTTTCTCGGTTTAGTACCAGGAATTGGGTTCACGACCTCGCACTCGCCCGGCGTGCGCTGTGCCACTGTGCGCTCTCCCTGGCCCTTCCTTTTCTTTCTTAATGTTTCTACCCCCCCCCCCCCCGCCCCCTGCACTGTCGCGGCCCCCATCCGGGCCTGCGGGTTGTAGCTGCGCACCGTCCGAGGTGAGCCCCAGGCCGCACCTCTGCTTCCCTACCCAGAACCCAGGTGAGCCCGAGTCTCAGTCACCTCCGTAACGCCCCTTCTCTGCCGCTGCTTCGAGGCTGGCTCCCGACTTTGCCATTCCAGCGGCCACCGCACATCGACCTCATGCTCACAAGAGCCAGGTGACCGCCAGGTCTCCTCCCTGCTGGCCCAGCCCTGCGGTGGCCCGATTACCATGCCCTTTGGTCCCCCTTGGTTCTGGCTTCGTGTCCTGCTCGTGTGTACCCACACCTTCTCTCTCTCTCTCTCTGCTTCCCTGCCTGCCTTTGTGGCCTCTTCAGATACCTTCTCTTTTGTCTTCCAGAGACCAGCTTGAGCAGAGTGACACTTGTTAGGCAGGATCCTTACCTCTTATTTTATCTGAGCATATTGTCCCCTAACAAGGGTCTTCCTGGCTAGGTCACCTAGCTTTCTTGGCCTTGCTCTATTTTAGGGATAGTCACCTTTGTAAGCACATGCTAATTCGTCCTCTGGGTGTCTTTGTTGCCTGTTAAATGTTCAGCCAGGTGTTGGAGACTCTGCTGAAGAGGTAAAGGGAGGGTGGGTGGGTGAGGACACGGATGCACCTTTTCCCCAGCCTGAGCTTTGTGCGTTGCCACCTCTTTTGTGCTGAGGCTCAGTGATGGACCTCACGGGCCTGGCTGTTAGAGACGTCTCTGCTGAGGAGATAAGTGGAAAACGAGGCCACTGTGTGTCGCTTGGCAGTGCCCACTTCCACCTGGTGGCCAGGCCTGCAGTGGCACGGCTGCTGTCAGCTGCCCCGGCTGCTCGGCTCCCTGTGGCTTTCGCCCCTGGGTTGGTGTAGCTGGCCATCTACAGGGCGACTCTTCCATTTGATCTTACTCTTCTATTTTTAGTGCCTCGCTTACTTCTGTGACTGGACACAAACAAGTGATTCAGTTAATTTTTGAGCACCAAGCGTGCAAACACAGAGCGGTGTGCAGTGATAACATTCACGTGTTTTGACAGCGTTCGCAGGAAAATAAAGGAGGCCTGTGTCACACCGGGACTGCGGCTCTCGCATTACCAAGGGCACGGCTGGACTTGGGCTATCTTGGAGCCAGAAGTACTGAACAGCTCAGATTGGGGAGATATGCGAGGCATAAAGACGTGCTTTATATCAATCCTGTCTTTACTCTAGAGGAAATAGCGTTAGTTTGAGGAGAGCTAGCTTGCACAAAGTAACCCTTGTCCACTGTTGGTGTACCTTTTAGTGTGAGATTAATAAGAATTATTAAGTAGTTTAAACTTTAAATTTTGTCATAATTGGTGTAATTTCATGTCACAGGATTTTGTGGGAGTAAACTAAATAGTTGATTCACCAGCAAAGTGCCCTTATTTCTCTAGCCGGAGTGGAGGCAGGCTAGGCTTGATGTGTACCTGAAGCAGTGTCCTGTGGGCAGCTCGACAGCTGAGTGGTAGGTGCAGGCGGGGCTGTGAGGCCCTCCTTGGCATCTGGTGTGGGAGGCAGTGCAGCGGGCTCTGCGGCCTATCATCCACAGCGGTCGAACCCAGCTTAGTCAGAGGCCTAGTAGGTGCCTCCTGTGAGTGAGGCGGAGCTGGGTGTGCCTGCTGACGATGCCCCAGTTCCTCTACGTGTGGGACCATGGTTGTGTGTTTAGTAAGGCTTTGTGGAGTGCCCAGCGTGCCATGGATGACTCACTTAGGGGTGAAGCAAGACCCTCAAAGTATTACCAGAGCAGGATGGTACAACCATGGGCACTTTTGGTTTTCTGCCTGATGGTTTAGCCTCTGAGCAGCAAGGAGACCCTCGTGTGGCTCGGAGCCCTTGAGGCCTGGCCCTGCTCCCTGGACCTTTGCTTTTCTTGCATACCTGTTTCCAAGGCTCTGTTCCTCCTTGACTCTCAACCCTGCACGTTCGTGTGTGACCAGGCCGTAGAACGTGTGATCAAGTGTGCCTGCTCTCAGTCCTGATCCCAGCCCCTCCATGGAGGAGCTTTGTAGTTATGTACTTAATTCACCCTTCCTATCTGTGAAAAAATTTCTAACTCAAACGTTGCTGTTAATACTTAGTGAGTCGCTACATGTGAACATTGCTCAGAATGCATCTGAGCAATTAGTGTTCACTAGATGGTTCTAGTTATCTGATATTGTCTGATAGAATGAATGTCAGGCCACTTAAACAGAGTAGAGATAAACTAAACACAGCGTTGCACATCTGTAATCCCAGGTGTCTGTGAAGCTGTATCAGCCAGGGTTTTCCTAGAGGAACAGCTAAAACACAAGATGTACAAATGTGTAAGAAATTCCAAGATTGGCTTACAACAGCCAGCTGCAGTCAGATAAGGAAGCATGCAGTGGGCATCTGTACACTGGAGGCTGAAGGATTCAGTCCAAGGTCTGGAGCCCACGGCTGGGTTCTGAGTAAGTCCGTATCATGAGGCCGACAGGTCTACAACAGAAGGCTGATGAGTCTGTACCTGAAGGCTGAAGGATCCAAGGCGTAGGTCAAAGGGTCTGTGCTGGAGCCACGTGACCACGTGCAAGCTAGCTGGGAAGACTGAGCTTCTCTGAGGAAATGGAACCCTCCATCCTTCCTCAATTCCTTCTTATATTGTTTAAGTGATGAGCCACTTGAGGGTGGGCTTCTAGGCCTTAGGGTGAGGAATTGCTGACTATTGAGCTAAGCTTCTGCCTTTTCAAGTTGGCTGAGGCAGAAGGATTGGGAATTACAGCCCAGCCTGGCCAGGTTCGCCACTTAGCAGGACTCTTGCAGAGTACAGAAGGAAGGGTCTGGAAGTGTAGCTCAGGGTGAAGGCTTGCATCCAGTCTCCAGTTCTCCGCCCTCCCCAGAGAAAAGTGAAAACTCAGATGATCTTCATGGTAGCAGAGTTAGAGAATCCCGTGAAAACCCTGGAACCTCCCTGGGGCTACAGGCAGGGAGCAAGCTGAGCAGACACACACGTTCTCTGCAAATACCATGGCCGACCGGGGGGATTCTATGCAGCGATGGTTTCCTCTCCAGCCGGCACTTTGCGTGACTCCTTTAAGAACCAGAGTTCAAAGCATGGGCATGGTGAAAAACCTGTGTCCGAGGTGGGAAAGGGAGACAGAATCAGCTCTTGAAATTTGCATCTGTTCTAGGTTTCCTGAGGCCTTCCTTGGAAGGGAAGTCTTGGGGTGCAGGCAGTGGCCAGCAGAAGGATGGACTGGTCAGAGCTTTGAAAAATGTAATGGGATGTTTTCTGCCTTAGCAAACACCAAACCCATGGATCTGCCATCCTCTTCAGGCCTGCAGCCGAGAGCTCAGGCCCTCACTCCCCAGCTGAGGGCAGCGCGCACCTGGTTTGGTTCTGGGAGCTGTTCTGAGAGTGCGTGTGTTCAGGGCCTGTGCAGGCGCCAAGTCCCAGGACCTGGCTGCCTTTCAGCGCTGCACGGGGGGTGTGGAGCCTGCGTGGTCCCCAGCTGAGAGCCCCGTGGATGCTGTTTCTTCTTGGTAAGAGGCCATCCTGAAGCGAACTCATCTCCCCCACATCGCTTGCCTTTGGCCGCAGCGTCCTCACTTTCCTGGACAAGAGTCCTTCGCAGTGTTGCTTCTCTCAAAAACAATGAAAAGTTGCCTTTGTGCAGCTGTGATGAGGTGAATCCCATTCCGGCCAGTGGCGATCATCACCAGCGGGCAGCTGGCCACTGAGGTGCTCATGGGCTGGGTCCACCTGGCCACAAGCTGGGCTGCTGCCACCCTGGGTGCCACCAGACTGCTCCTGCAGGAAGGCTCTGAGCCTGGCCTGTGAGGCAGTCCAGGGATGGCTGCCCGGGTCTCTGCTGGCCCTGCCCTTCGGGCCTTCTGCTCCACTCCTACCTGATTGGTCCCCAGCATGGCCACCACTAACTGGGCTGGCTGCTTGGGACGGGTCACAGGGGGGCCGAGCCTTTCATTCTCTTACTGAGTCCTAGAACTGGCATCTTCAGCATGCAACAACTATTTTTCTTCCATTAGAGAGGGAAAACAACCTCAGAGAAGATACCAGCCATGAGACTTTACAAAAGCTCTGTTGGCAGAACTCCACTACCCACCAAGGTGGCCTCCAGTCGGGCATCCATAAGCCCTGGCTCTGCCCATCCTGCGTCCGGGTTGAGACCTCAGCGCTCTCCTGTGCTTCGGGGGGTGAGGTCTGCAGGGTGTTACCTCAGCTCCGTTGCTTTCCATATCTAGGTACCCTCAGCAAAGCCTGATGAAAGGGCAGAAGCAGCATGCGAACACCCTGCACAGTGTGATTTGGAATACCTTGGCAGGAACAGCACTTAGCCTCTAGCTGTGCACTTCAAAGGAAAAGTAGGCAATCTTTTAATACAGAAATTCCCTGGCAAACCTGGGGGGCAGCACAGCGCATCTGGAGGGGTAGATGCCCCTGTGGAAAGGTGTGCAACACTCCCAGGAGGTGGAAGCGCGTATGAACTCCGCGGCACGGCAGCTGGTGCGCGCTTCGTGCAGACGCTGTACTTGTGTAACCACAGGAGGGGCTTTGGAGTCCAGATCCCAGCTCTCCTCGGTGCTCACGGAGGCCAAAGGCACGTGAGGTTCTCCTGGCCTCAGAGACGCTCTTCCCAGGCTGAAAGGATGCAAGCACTTGCTACAGGAAGATGGGCCTCAGGCTTTCGCTGTGCTCTTGTTAGTACTTTTCACAAGTTAGGAATTCCAACACAATTTGAGTTCTCCTTTGGGTGAGCTCCAGGGCACGTTCTCTTTGCAGTGTTGAAGCCCGTGCTGAAGCCAATGGCCACAGGGCTGTGGTCTCAGATGCTAGCTCTGTTCTTGCCAGCACACTCTTGATTTCTTCCTGAGTGCACGCAGCGATGGGACGGGCGACCCTGTAAAGAGAACCACATCAATGCATTGCGGAATCTAGAAGGAAACAACGGGAGATGCAGTTTGTGCAGTGCTCGGCGGGCTGAGATGCTGTGAAAGGCTCCAAACAGGAAGTCTGCACCCGCTGAGCTGCTGGCAAGAAACACAGACTTAGCCGTTCGAGGCCCAGTGGGTGCCCTCTGCGTCGCTGTCTCTGTGCTGTCCAGTGGCAGAGTGAGAGTGTTCCCCAGTAGCACTGGCCGTGCCTAGGCCTTGGGCTCGATGGCAGGCTCACTGAATTCCTCCAGAAGTTGGACACCCAGGCACCTCACTACTATTCTGGGTGCTGGAGGAGGTCGGGCAGGCACAGCGTGGTCTGTGTTGGTCCTGTGGCCTGGGAGGCCCTCTGCCTGGCACCAGCCCTCTGCCTCCTGTGCCAGGACTTGAGCCAGGTATGTGGCCTCACCCAGAGCAGCCATGCTCGTGTCCAGTGTGCAGATGCAGGAGGAGGTGGCAGCTGTGCGGAGGAAGGGGCCTCAGAAGAGCACCGCAGGGTGCGGCATCCCACGCCTCCCTGCTGCGTGTCAGTGGCCCAGGAGCCAGGAGAGTGTGGCTGGGCTCAGCAGAGATGGCGAGGACATGACTTTGACGAGAGGGGTCAAGGGGGCAAATGACCACTGTCCACGGCAGATAAGGAGAGAAAAGGGCCGCTCTGCTGTTCCTTTGTCAGATATGAGCTGAATTTGGGGGAAGGAAAAATGAAAACTTGGAATATTATGCCTAAGATGAAGTCACCCTAAAAATCAACAATGCTCTGACTTTTGGTGCTCATTATTAAACTTCCAGTTTTGCGAGCCTTCCCTTAGTACCTGAGTTGAACTAAACTGGTGAGAGCACAGTGGTCAAAACGTCCTGAGATGAGAGCTCGGGAAGCTTGTGGCAGAGCTTGTGCGCATGTGTGCACACAGATAAGAGCATCCTTGGATTTTAGTCTACGCCCTATGTTTACTGGTCTCACTGCTTTTCCTGAAACGTGAGATATCATTTTTAGCTGAGGAAAAGCCAACCTACTGCTCAGACTCCTAAGAAGTATTTATCTGGCTCCTGCCACATTAATAATCAGTGGCCATGCACAAAGAGGTTAGGGTTCCAGATGACCCAGCCAGGTGGTAGGGCTTTGAAGCCTTTGGAGTGTGACAACTCTGATGATCCTAGCTGTGCGGACCATGTCGGAAGCTTCTCCTATAACCGAAGGGCTCTTTGCACACTGGGGGGTGGGGTAGCTGAAGGCCCCATGGTGAGTACAGCTGTCCTCTAGTCTGGGTGCGTAGTTGGAGACTTGGTTTGGCAAATGCTTGTCTTCCCCAGCCTGTAAGAGCAGTCTGTGCTCCAGCTTCCTGGTCTTCTGTCAGACCAGTGATCCTCAGGGATTGGTGAGTGGCAGGGTCCAGCCTTTGATGAAGAGGCTGGTTGGCACACGGGGTGCGTAGGGGTTTGTCACTGCAAGCAAGGGCCCACCATGCTCCTTTCCTCACCAGCACGGAGATCCTGCTTGTCATAGCGCAGGGAGGGGCGGAAGGTGACGGGTGGAGCTTGGATGCTTCGCAAGAGCTCTGATGCCAGCTCAGACCCAGCCTGCAGGTCTTGGGTTTCTCAGCTTCTCTGATCCTGAGCTTTCTCTTCTAAAAACTAGGGAAAAGGACAGTGATTTCTTCCTAAGGCCATTTTTGTAACGAGTGAGTGAAGCTGTGTAAGCACTCGGTGCCTGGTGCACAGCTTCTGCCTCTGTGGATGGAGCCGCTGCCGTGTGGGAAGCTCCGCAAAGCCTCTTGGAGAGACTTGGTGGAGGCAGCGCTGCTCTGGCCTGCTCTTGTCCACACTGAGGTCCCGGCACCGGTGGTATCGGCTACCTGAGCTGAGAAGAGCCTTTTCTGTCTTCTCTATATTTTGAGGTGCAGACTGCATTCTATCTAGAAAGACACCCCACACTTGATTGTAGTTATACTTTTTCAAACACAGTTCGGTCTTTATCTTTGTCTAACATTAAGGTGCTTGCAAACCAGCTGTATTATTTGTCAAGACATAACCTGTTTATCAGATCGACTGGGATGTTTTGAGGAGCGAGTCAAGTTTCTGGAACATAAGTGCAGGAGCAAGAAGGCCTCTGCCCCATGGGAGCGTCCGGGGTGGAGCCGCTGGGTCTGGCTCTCGCTTTTCCTTGTGTCCCTGCCCGCGGGAGATCCCCGCAGAGGCGCTCTACTTCATGGTGTCCAGCAGAGGGCTCTCAGCTGAACGGGGAGGAGCAGGTGCTCTGAGCCCTGCCTCCTGTCCCCACCTGTCCCAGAACAGTCCCTGGCCCTTCTGTCCCTTGGCAGCAGGACTCTTGCTCAGCTGTCCCACACTTGGCCACTGTAGAGCATGGATCAGAAGCTCTGCGCCCTGGGTGCAGAGTTGGCACCTAAAACCTCTCCAGAGGATTCTTCCTTGGGCTCAGGACCGGACTTCTTCCCCGTCCCAGCTGAAGACACACACCTGTGTTCTCTGTCCTTGAGTTGTGCCACGGATCCCTGCCACGAGGCTTCCAGGCGTGCTGCCTGACCCCAGGAGCTCTGAGGGCATCAACTCCGTGGTGTGGCTTCCTTCTCTCCCACCAAAGCGGACACGTGCCTGAGCGGGGAGAAGCAGGACAGGCACCATGTCTCCTTGAAACCCCGGCTGCCACCCGGGCCACACTGAGGACGGAGGCCACAGCAGACTGGGAAGCCCAGGTGCTCTGTAGCCAACGACAAAGACCCTGCATGCAAGCCCTGGCCAGGCTCCCCTCCAGACTAGGCGCAGGCCGCTGAGTTCTGGGGTGGTGCCTGACTGGCTGGGTTTCTGTAGCGTCTAACTGGGACTCTGGGGATACTGACTTTAAGCAGTGGAGAGTTTGAATCGCTCACAAGCAGTCAGCCATGACAGGCAGTACAACAATGGTAAGGCGGTGACCGTGACAGAGAGCAGTCCGGACATGAGGCTCGGGAGCAGAGGGTTCACGGGCCTGCTGTCCCACATCTGTCATCTTAAGCAGGGCAGGTGCAGCTGCTCATAGAAGCAGCTACTGGCTTGCTTTTCACCTGTGTGTGTGTCTTCAAGCTGCAGAGACCTTAGGCTGGGTGCAAATCAAATGAGCGCTCGCCATATGCTGATAGCCTTAAGTGTCACTTCTGGGAGCTTTTTTTTTTTTTTTTTTTTTTTTCTGTTTAGGTAATGGCTATTGATTTAAGACCAAGAAGAAGGCATCAGAGCCTCTGGTTCTAATAGAATTATCTCAGGCAGTGCATTCTGTTACATTCTGAAGTCAGCTGTGGAAGGACTTGGAATCCCCTCAGGAGTCCCAGAGCACCTGATCTAGTGAAAGCCATTGCACCGCTTTCTCCACAGAACCTGACATGTTTCTGACTTGATTTAGGAGTACCACGTGAGCCGGGCCATTCCTGCACATTTTGTTTGCTTTGCAGACATCGAGGCCAGGCTGCTGTGCAGTATTCTGGGCCCTCCTGAGTTCTGGGTCCTCCTGCAGTCTGGGTCCCCCTGCTCCTCCATGTTTGTGGAGGTGGAATCTGCCGTGGGGTGCCTGTGTGGGGCCCGCCTGGAGCCAGCTCCGCATGGCAGATGGTTGTGCTCAAAGGGAAGGGAGAGTCAAGCAGTGGTGTGGGGCCTGAGTCCGCAGTATGTCCTGGTCGGGGAGGCTGTCACTTAGGCAGGGCTGAGTGGTCAGAAAGGCTCTGCACCTCGGCGGGAGGCACCCTCCTTCACGGAGCTCAGTGGAGACACCGCCTGCCCTCCTGCACATCTCCGTGCAGCTTGAAAATGACCCCGTACCCACGGCCTTGTCCAGTGACCACTGAGGACGCGAAATGAAAAACAGAGAAGTGGAAGCCTTTGGGTACGCCTGCTGTGCCCTGCTGCTGTGGTCCTGGCTGCACGGAGTTCCATCTGAGCAGCCTGGTGTGTCATCCTGGGGCCCCCCAGTGCGGACCTGTGCTTCCGCTCCAGTGTTGCAGCTCTGCACACGCACACGGTGGGCCTGGGCAGTGGCTTTCCTAGTGGTTGTCAACTCCCCTGAGTCACTCTTGGTTAGCAGCTTCCCCTGCTCCGTGTGCTTCTCGCCAGGTGGCTCCTGCACCTTAGACACTCTTCCAGCCACCTTGCAGTAGCTGCTGTTTGTCACAGGCGGGGCCACCTTACCCTTTAGTCCACTGCAGGGCTTACTTTGACTAGAAATATAAAGGCTCTAACTGGGGTTGAAAGGAAGTATTTCAGCAACTAGAGCCTCAAAGCTCCACTGTGCATTAAAACAAGATTAAAAAAAATACGATAAAATGCAACACCTCAGAGCAAACCTCTTACAGTAAAAGCAAAGTATTGCCCCCCTGTGGTGGAACTACATCACCATTTTCCCACCTGCTGATACTGACGTTATTTACTGTACTGGCTTGGTCTTTCACTGCCAACCTGAATATTTAGAACAACTTAGGTACTTTAAAAATGGCCTGTCCATGCTTGTTCTTGACTCCCTGTCACTCCACTGAGTCATGCCTTTGGACCACTTCATTCCTTTCTCGAAGTCCCAGATGCTTCAGAGCTTAAGTTAAATCAGTGAGTGACCGCCTTCAAAGGAGCAAGACTGTGTCCCAAGCACAGTACTTTGTTCTCAGGCCTCTTGCTTTGAGGTGAGTTGGCAGAAGCTTAGAATGACCTTGTTGCACCTTTAAAGGTCACTTGGCATGCCCAAAGGACAAGCTTCTGGAATACCACATGCAGGAGACCTTACAAATGCGGTGATTAATTTAGAAAGCTTCCGGGCATCTTCAGGATGAGCTCTTTCCCCATTTCTACCGTCAAACAAGATTTTAGACTAAGCGGGACTCTCGTCTGTCAGAGGAAGACAGCCCTGTGCCCAGCCCTGTGTCCAGTCTCTGATAAGGAGGGTGGACAAGTCCTAAAGACTGGAGTGGCCATTTTTCACTATTCTCACTCCACAAAGACACACAGAGCTGTGGCTAGAGCCACAGCACACAGTGCCCACAGCTTCCGGTTGTCCCTGCTGGCCAGGCTCCTTCTCAGATGTGTGTCTCTCTCGTAGCTGGCCAGTCTCTTGAGTTCTGATGCTCTGAGTGCTTTTACATTTGGGTGCTTGGAGAAGTGTAGTTCTGAGCATTAATTTTGATTCTGGGTGGCTGTCCACATTCTGCCCGTTACCTGGTAAGAAGAGCGAGGGCTCCAGACCATGCGGGGATTTCAAGGAATGTGTTCTATTGTGAAGTGGGGATGGCTTCATGATGCAGGTTTCCCCAGAATGTTGAATCGGAGCACACAGCCATGATGACATTGAAAGTTATGGTGGTTTTCAAGGAGGGCTAGCTAGCTATGAAGCGCTGTTAGTGGAAAGCAGTTTCTCAAAAACCACAGAGAGGTCACTAAAATGGTGCTCTAAGAGCATTGTAGTACAAATCAGCTGAAAGGGTCTCCACTGTTTAGTTTCCAACCTACCTCCATGCCTGACCCCCGAGCTGCTGCAACCAATGATCTGCGTGGCTGAGTGCAGAGAGATCTTACACAGTCCCACAGCAGGAAGTATGTGCAGTGATGGATGCACTATGAGTGTCAGTCAGTCACTGCACACGATGTGTGCCTGTCGGAACGTCTTGTCCTATACCATAAATATACATGACTATTACCAGTTGAAACCTGTGTGTTATTCTGAGCTGCTGTGGACACTAAAGAGTTGTGGTGGGCTCCGTAGGGCTGGGCAGGTCACAGTACACCCGGAACACCTGTCCTTTCTGAATTAGACGAAGGCTTTGGAATGGCCCTAGCTCTGGAGGGCGTGGGTCAGCAGTCCTCAGGGTTGTACGCCTTAGATCAATTGCTCCTCCGAAGAACCTGCTGGTCACCATGATGATGGTATGTTTGTATGACAAATTTTTTCTTAGAGTCACTTACAAGTTTTAGGGACACTGTAGGAGCATGCAATAGTAATATTACTGGAATTGATAGGTGTAGCCCCTGTGGCCTTACCACACAAGGCTCTCCCCACTTACCTGCCTGAGTAACCCTAAAGGGACGAGGTCATGATGCTTGCAGTGGGGTGTCGCAGCGCACCCCTTCTCAGGATTATGGCAAGACTAGCTTCCCGAGTGCAGTCCCAGGTCCTGGGGCACAGTGCGGTGTGCTCAATGCATGCGCACGCATTGCTGCTGTCCTTGGAGAGGCGCGTCTCTCCTCCTGCTGCCTCTGGATGTCCAGGGGTCTGGCTTACTGCTCTAATAGCAGCCATGGGCGTCTCGCTCCTGAGGGTCCTGACGGTGGCGTCTCGCTTCATTTGGCAATTTTTGTTGCTTAAATATATTAGCCATTTTTATTTAAAGTTATCATAGGGCCTTTGCTCTATTCTTTTATGAACCTTTAAAATATTTTAGCTGGCATTTTTCCAGAGAATAATTCGTCTCTCTCCGGTAAATACATTGCCATTGCTGCCCACTTGTTCTTGGGCAGTCAAGCAGGAGAAAAGCCCGTGTGCTGCAGCGCCCTATGCGGGGCGCCCTCTGCTGGCTGCAGCGGGGCTTAGCTCTACGGTGGTCAAGAGCCTCGCCGCCCTCAGGGTTAGCTCAGGGCAGCTCAGTGCTCCCAGGAAGCCTGCATTCCACGGTGAGTTTCAGCAAAGCAGCACAGCCTAGAGCATCACTGGACCACCAGGTTAGCAAAACTCTGCACAGAACTGCTCCCTGTCCTCCATGATATAGCGGCTGCATGGCTGGCAATGGGGCTCGCTTCCTGTGTGCGTATGCATGTGTGCATATGTGCAAGCGTGCACATATGTGTGTGCATGTGTGTATGTATGCATATGGATGTGCATGTGTGCGTGTATGTGTGTGCGTGTCTGTATGCACATGCATGCATGTGTCTATGTACACGCTCACATGTGTGCACACACGTGCACCACAATGCACACACGTGTGCGTGCATCTGTGCCCACATGCCTACATGTGTGTACATGCATACGTGTGTGTGCCTGTGTGCTGTGCATGTGGGTGTGGTATGAAGAAACCTTATCTTTTGTTACATCATGGTTGCTGAGTTTCCCCTTCAGATTTCTTTCATCTGCTACCTTAGACAGTCTTCCTCAGAGCATGTGGCTCTGTCAGGAAGCACAAGGCACTTGGGCCTGGAGCCTGGACGGCTCAGGGACCGCTGAGAGAAGGGAAGGCGCCTACTGAACCTGGGGGTGGGGACTGCGGGATGAGTTACCTCAGCCTGGGGAGCTTCAGATGCAGTGAAATTCATGTTCAGCAGGGTGAGGAGCATTTTCAGTTTCGGGCCACATGAGAACTTGCCTGGCACCCTGGTTCTGAGTGAGCGCTCCACACTAATGCCAGTGGCAGTCCTGGGTGTGTTGGTGAGTGACAGTCCCCTCCCTGTGCCCAAGCTCATGGGTCCTGGACTGCGTCACCAAGTGCAAGTCATGGCAGTCGAGTTGGTCACACTGTGGCTTGGGCATCGTTGATGACACCCCTGTCTTGCCAGTGATACTTTATACATTGTCCTTTCATCCTAGGGGCACGGCATCACAGACCTTTCTACAGAGATGGGCAGGAGTCCTTCGCTCTATGACATGGAGATGGAAGGTCTGGCCAGGTGCACGGCTCTAAGAGCAGGCCTGTTGAACTGTAGGCTTCTTCCCACCCAGAGACAGCCTTTCTCTGTTACCACGCTGCCCTCCTTAAACAGCGCAAGCGTCAGTGTTCGCGCATCGTCATTACAAAGCCTAAGGGGAATCCCAGCATGGTGGGAGGCTAGGTCATGAGTGTTGCAAGTGTGAGCTCAGCCTGGGAAGCCTAATAGCACCTGGACCCAAGATTTAACATTTTTTTAAAGACTGGAGATACAACTCAATGCAAAGGCCCAAAGGTCCCATATTCAATCCCCAGGAGGAAAAAAAGCTATCACCCTGCAGATCTCCTTCTGCCTGACTATGTAGATTTCCCTCAGTAGTGACTTCCTGGGTTCTTGTAGGCTGTCATAGCTCAGGTCAAAGGTATGAAGAATTGGCCACCAGAATTGTATGTGCCTGGTGGTGAATGACTTCTCACAAAACTCAGATCTAGTCTCTTGGTCTTGGGCAGTAATCAAGCTGAGTTTTTTTTTTTTTTTTTTTTTTTCTTTATGGATGAAAAAGTAAGAAGGGTAAATCGAGGCACCAAGCTGCTGTTTGTGATGGCTCTGCCCCTTTCTCTAGCTGTCTTCCCTCACAGTATGCCTGTGGTGAAAGTGTGCCAGGAGGCAGGGCCTAAAGTTCACCCAGTGTGTTTCATCTCCTCCTTGTCAATGTGAAGGAAGCTGACGCTGGCTCTCTTAGATGTGTGATGGAACCTGCTTCTGAACGCACAGATCAAACAGGGGCCTGGGCATGTCTGCGTCAGCCCTGACGATTAATCTACATTTGAAGGTCTTAGTGCTGAAGAAACGAAGGCAAAGCCCTTTCTATACCTTAGGTTTAATATTCTTTTATTACTATGAATTGAGCTTAAACCCAGAACAACTTGCTACCAACCACAAGCATTCTCAAGTTGGCTGGGGCCTGACTATTTCAGTTCTGTGGGTTTAAACAAAACCACACACCACACACCGCAGAGAGACAGCGCTGGGAAGAGGCCATGAGCTAAAGCTTTGGGGTTGCTAGGAGGGCACCGAACATCCGTTGGAACGTGCCTTCTTGCCGAAGCAATAACTGTACAATCTGAAAAGTCACTTTGTATGAATGAGTTTTGAGAACCACTGCTGAATTTTTGGCCGAGATGCCATCTGCCGTATGCAAATACTGAATTATACCCACCATCATTTCCGTCAGCAAACCCGAAGTCCGCTTGCTTCCTCAGGACAGTGAACTGAGTACAGGACACGGAGTTGGCCGACTCTAGGCTTTCTGCATGGATTTGCAGTCTGTGAATAGGACACACAATTAACTTCTGACTACGTAACGCGTGTGAGGAACTGAAATCATGAGTGTGAAATGCTTTCTTTACATGATGTATTTATTACATTTTTACTTTGCAGAACATATTTAGAAATCAAATAATGTTAGCTTTATTTTCTATTCACTTAATTTCTATTTGCCTTTAAGAGAAACATAAACCAATTTAAGTGAAGCATAAACCAAATTAATTTCTAAAATGTGGTCAGTAGGGATTTTTAACTTCTATCTTGTTGTTTATTTAGATAAAGTAAAAAGCAAGGAAATGTCTGTATGGAGCTTTATAACTCAAGCCTCTTCCACAGTACACTATCCTACCGGAAGTACTTCGCCTCTCGGCCCTCATTAGGTGTGTTGCATCCTTAGGGACGCTGTTACCCAAAGTTAAAACTGTACAGAGTTTGATGAGGGCTTGGGATGGGGCCTCCCTGGGCAGGGTTAACTATATTGAAAGGTGGCACAGTGCTATGAGAACGTAAGGAGAACCAGAGCCTTATGACGTCATCGGAGGCCATGCTGCTCGTGTTCCCATGGGGTGAGGGGCCCTCCTACAACACGTTGTTCTTTTGTTGTGATCAAAACTTCTGCACAGCAGCTATTGGCTGGCTGTCACCCCTGTGCCCCCACGCTAGGGTCTTGTGGGTGAGAGTGTTGTCCTCCTGCATGAAGAGAGACCCCTCCCTCTGAGGGAGAAATGAGTAGCACTTCCCTGGGCCTCGGATCTCTTACCTGCTTTGCTCTCTTAACCTTGGCAGATCCTGGCTTTCTGCCACTTGCACACCTCAGCTCTGGCCAATTGTCATTCCTTTCCTCTGTTGTTCCTGGTAGGGGGCCTCCAAGCCAGGCTGGCCAGGGCGGCCCTGAGTTAGAACTGAGCTCTCCTCTGTGCTGCTGATTGCTGGGCGGGGGGGTCTGAGCGCTGCCCCTGGGGCTGAGGAACCTGGCCAGGGGTTGCAAGGTAGAACTGGAAGTGGAGGGAGAGAAGGGCACCAGGGCTCTTTCCCTGATTGCCGGAAAGCGTGGTGGCCACTGCCTCTGAGGTGCCACGGCCCTTTAAAGCCCTTTTCTCTTCCACAGATTGCATGGCTTTTGTGTGCTTAGAAAAGGGAGTGAGGACCCTGAAGCATGCGCCTTCTGCTAGAGGACTTCTCCCCCTCCCAGGGGCACATGCTTGTGAGGAAATACTCTAAACAACGACACAAGGCATGAAAACAAGCACGATGTGGCTACAGAAAAGTCACACCCAGATTCCTGATGGAGGAAAACCTCAGCTGTTCAACTGGTGCTTGGGCTTCTTGGTGGCCAAGGCAAAGAGGGGAAGGCAGATAGCCTACGTACGATTTCCAGTTAGATGCACACCGCTGGTCTATTGGAACAGACAAGCACTCTCCTTGCCCTCTATTATTTAGTAAGAAAACTTGTCCAAGGCTTTGGGCAAGAACCTGTAAGGCACATCATGAGCGATGTCCTGGGGAATCTTGATGAAAATACAAAAGCACAACGTGGAGGCCATTGCTGCGGGTGTTGGCGAGCAGGAGGGAGCGGCGCTGGCGGGAGGCTCCACCCTAGCCTGGGGCAGGCAGCGTGCTGAGGCTTCTGGTACATTAAATGTGGACAGACGCTTATTTTCCTTTGACACGTGGACATGGGGAGCTGGAGAAAGATGTAAAGCTGTCTGGAAAAGTGTGGCCTTGTTAAGGTGCGAGGATAAACGGGGCTCGGGGGCACCAGGATGTGTGCAAGAATGCCGCGGGGGCACTGTTACATCTGCCAGTGGCCACAAGCGGGGACATCAGCGCCTGAATTAGGAGGCACATCCAGTTTAGTAAATTACTATTATTCTGTCAAAATTAATGCAAACCATTTTCTCTCCGAGGCTGCTTTGGTCCAGGTGATGTTTTCCAGATGGGCTTCGCTGCAGCCCTCCCTGTTCTGTGCTTCCCGTCCTGGAGAAGGCACCTTTGCTGATATCTCTCCATATTTTTCTCTCCCCCTGTCCCAGGGAAGAGGACGCCGAAGGCGAAGGGGAAGAAGAACAAGAAGAGGAGGAGGAAGCTCCTGGACAGCGCGCAGGCGCAACACAGTGCCTCCCTCGCCAGCGCGCAGGCGCAGCACAGTGCCTCCCTCGCCAGCGCGCAGGCGCAGCACAGTGCCTCCCTCGCCAGCGCGCAGGCGCAGCACAGTGCCTCCCTCGCCAGCGCGCAGGCGCAGCACAGTGCCTCCCTCGCCACAGACAGAGCGAGTCAGTAATGCCACCCCCGCATGCGGTGGACCGGGTTTTGTTTTCGTTCTGCAGAAGTGCACAAAGCTACTCCGGCTCCTGCATGCTGGTCTGCGGTCCTGGGCTGCTCCGCCAGTCTCCTTCCCTGCGGCAGCGTGAGAGCTGCAGCCCGCCATGGCCTCGGGTTTCATGCTTCGATTGAATCCGGATCCCCGCAGGCTAAAACTCCTGACTGTCCATACCCAGCCCGGGGTCTCTCAGTGTACTGTCTTGGCTCTGGGGGCCTGCAGGGTATATGGCTGTGACCTCCCTGGAGATAAACTTGAGCCTGACAATGTGTAAGAAGAGGAGCAGTGGACCCAGTGAGGCTCACCTGCGACCTTCGCTTCTCCTTGTGCATCTGCCAGGACAGACCTAGGTGGAGACCCGCTTGTGTGAGCGTGCAGTGTCCTTCAGGTTCCTGCCCTTCACACTGCCAGGCACGAAGCTGCCACCCAGCTGGGGAGGAGCGCAGAGTCCTTTCTGTCTGCGCACACTCACCTGGACAGACTCCTCGGCCACCTAGAAAGCCCCCCTGCCCGTGTATTTATGCTCTCTCACGTGTACCAAGTCAGGCCCGAGTCCGGTCAATCTTCCCAGTGGCTCCTGACTGCTGTCTGGCAAATGACGGTTCCTGTTTTGCAAACTGACACAGGTCTTTGTCGCTTCTTCACTTCTTTCAGGATGGCCTTCTTTCCCGTGAGAAGGACACAGCGGCTTCTCATGTACAGATCAGATGACTGCTGCCAAGGTTCCTTGCTGAGTTGCCACCCCAGGCCTGTCCTGTCCCATGCGCAGAAGCAGCAGGCAGCACTAGACATCGGAAGCCAAACTTCCCTTGTAGTCTGTGCTGCGAAGACTTCATGGAACACACCTAAAAACATGAGAAATTCGACTGAATCCCCATGCAATGGATATCTGATTTTTTTCCCCCTAAATTTAGAGTAATCCTCACTTCCAGCTACCAGTCTTACTGGGTGCAAGTAGACCTTAGGGTCAGGAAACTACCCATAAAATTGAGGAGACCGCAGGATGAGTTCCTGCCACTACTGGTCAGGTCTTCACGGACCTCCGTTGAGCCAGAGTCTATCTCATATTTAAAAACAAAAATGTGACGGTAACTTGCCAGCCAATTTGCAGAGCAGTTGCTCAAAAGCTCCACTGTCCATGAGGAACCTGTTCTCCGGGGTTTATGCCTGGGCTTCTGAAAACGTGGCCTTCCCAGCTGATGCAGAGGAAAACCAGAGCGGCAGCAAAACCAACAGCAACGGCATGGTTGTAGATTGTTGAGTAAACCACCAAAGCGACAACAAGCCTTTTCCCTCACCTTGCATTGGCAAAACTACCTCTTCAGTATTTTTGTTTAATGTCTGAGTTAAGAGCATCTTACCAGTGTGTATAAATGTCCTTTGCATCATTATGGAGATAGTGCTGTGAGATAATAAGCCATATATGAATGTTGCGTGCAACCTTAGGGCTTGCATTCGGTCCTAAAGTGTTCACCTCCTTTCGTGTCTGCTCACCCTGTGGTCCTGCTTACTCTGTGCCGGAGGGGTCTCCTTTAAGTAGCGCTTCACTGTCAGTAAGTCAGTGCCTGTTCTTTTTCGGAAATGACTGTTTTGTGCATTAAAAACCTTCAAAATTATTTGTGCATTCTTTAACTTCAGATAAATACATAATATATATGTGGAAATATGTGACACTTCAGTAACCCTAGTCCCAAATAATGGTTCACAAAGAGACAAAACTACATGTATAATTTCCAGGACAAAGTGCCAGTGGGTTTGGCTGTCAATTACCACAGCTCACCGTGAGGATCTTGGAGCCCAACGGCCTGAATTCTAGGCTAGCCTTGGAGTGGCTCGGGGTGAGTGATTTTGTCTCTGCAGGTTTGTTCTCTTATATTTGAAATGGCGAGCTTACCTGTTGGATATTTATAGGGTGTTGTGGGAGTAAATCAGGTAAGATACATCCTCTCTTCTGCAGCTCTTTCTGAGTGTATTCGACCACCTGTGGATTCGGAAAAAAAGTGCATTTGTCCGATGGTGTGCACTTTCTGCCGTCCTCCAAATGGTGCTGCGTGAGAGACCTGCATGCATTTATACTGTGGTGGCACTGGATCCTGAGCATGGTGCCATGTGGGGGAGGAGCTGGCTGCAGGCCCGCGGGGGCTCCTGCACCAGCCCAGGAGACAGAGGGCCGACGATGGGTGACAAGGGGAGTGCGTGGGCATGGCTGCTGCACCGTGGTAGACACCAAGTCCACGAAGAGCTCCAGGTCACTCCCTTTCTCATGGGACATTTTGGTTCTTCCCCAAATACTGATCTCTCCTTCCCAGCATAAAATATACCCAGAAGAGTAGCAGCGAGCTTCAGGCTTTTGACTGATGCTTAAACATTAGTCACTAGAACTTTTTCTTATGGAAATTGATTCATGTTTGCTTGGTGCTGAGTCCCCTTGTTCCGTGAACATAACCAGAGGTGCACAAACTAGTCCGCTGTTGCCTCAGTGGCACGCGCTCAAGAAGGCAGGCAGTCTGGACCTTCCGCATAGAGGACTTAGCACCAGGAGCCGGGGACGGAGGACGTGAGCCAAGGAAGCCAGCTGGGCCACCAGGCAAGTCAGAAATTAGCAATGGCAGCAAACTACTCCCTCCTGGGTGAGAGGGACTGTCCCCAAAGGAAGTAGCCCCAGAATCCAGAATCCAGGGCACATGGGTCGAAGTTAGAGCTCGGAGACTGAGGTTCAGCCCAGGAGAGACTGAAACAAGGGCACAAAACCTAGCTGGGGCTGCTGGGTGTGGACAGACCTGGTCGCTGGAAGAAGCACTGCTCAGCAAAGGGACACGGGAGTCCCCGTGGCTCCCTGCACCGCGCATGACCTGCTCAGACCCAGTGGACAGGAGTCTGGGTCATCAGTGTTCTGTGAGCCAAAGGCAGATCGACAAGTGACCAGTACAGCCACCAAAGTCTGCCCAAAGCATCTCCCCCCCCACCCCCGCCTGGCTGCTCACATTCACACTGGCCCATGAGAAGTGGGACTTCATATCAGAATTCTAGTTACAGTGACGACGCTTTGGGTCATAATCCTGAGCTGCACACTAGCTTCTCTGTGCCTACAAGGGTGACATTTAGACCTCATGGTAAAGAGAGCTCCTGGGTCTGTCACCTCTGGCAGAGCCCCATGCCAATGCGCAGCAACGGGCACCCAGGGGGCCTGGGTGGAGCTGTCTCCACTGCCCTCTGTCCCAGGCCTGGTCTCCCATCTTTCTCCTAGACCGGCCCCTTTTCCCAAGCACTTACCCTGCCCCCGCCGCACTCCTACTCGCTCCCTGCCGTTCCTTTCAGGGCCTCCCCCTCTGCACAGCAGCGTTGCCATGCTCTTACGGGAAACCTCTCTGTCCTCACGGCCTCAGATCTTCCCGCTTCCCACTGCACACCTCTGCGCCTGCGCGCCTAGTGGGACCAGGTGAGCCCGAGTGGGCAGGGAAGGTCATTGCTGTGACGCCCTCAGGACTCGCTGGTGGCCCACGAGAACACGCTGTGTCTGGAGCTGGCTGGTCCCTCATAGTGCAGAGGCACCCAGCGGCTCCGGAAGGATTCAGCGCATGTGCTAACTCAGGGGAGACTGCGTGGTGGGGCTGCGCGCTGGACACAGATTTGCAGCGATCCCCACACGGGCTGTGCCTCCCCCTTCCGCTTTAGCAAGCGTCGCATCCCACTCCAGACCCCTGAGCCCACTTGGGTCCAGGGAGGTGGCCAGTGTGCCGAGTGACTCTGCTTCCAAGCTCAGAGCCGAGTGGCGCATGTCGCCTGCTTCGTACCATGGTGCTCTTCGGAGCCTGCCACAGCGTTACTTGTCAAACACCTTCAGGAGTGTGGACACCGCAGAGCCCTGACCTGAGGCAGAAGACACGACCAGGAAGGTTCCCCAAGGGCGTCCTCTGACGCAAGTCTGAGGATAGCATGTGAAACCTGGAAAGAGCAGCCCAACGCTAGAAAGAGCTCCTCTACAGGTGCGGGGTTACCCTCAGCTCAGCATGAGTGAGTATGGGGGCCTCTGGTGGAAGGTCCGTGGCGCAGAGGGGGGCAGTCCGGAAGGGCCGTGGACGTTGTGCAGGTGGACGGCAGGCCAAGCACTGGGAAGCCCATGGGCAGCCTGCAGGCGGGGGAAGGACCCCGCGACTCCACTGTTCAGAATGAGTGCGGGAACAAGAGGGCCTTGTGACCATCACATGAGATGGTGACAGCGGCAGTGAGCATCAGTGAAGAGCCAGAGGGCTCTGGTTCAGGCTCACCCAGAAGCTGATAATGCAGGGGAGAAGGAAGGAGCAGGAGGAACGAGGGGGGGGGGCAAGGAAACACGGAGAGGGAGTCACTTCCTCTCTCACGAGGAAAGCTGGGGCGACCGGTGCAAAGCTAGCTGAACAGAGCGAGCTGGGCGTGGACATGGCGTCCAGAGGAGAGGGCAGACCTGGAGGGCACCTGGGGACACAGCAGGGGACAGATGGCTCCTGGCATCGTGGGTACTCCTAGGATGACCCAGAGGGAGAATGGGGAAGGGAGGGAAAGCGGGGGGGGGGGGGGCT
>PVJA010004808.1:0-16161 GCA_004027025.1 Myocastor coypus | reverse complement strand
CAGTTTCTTTTCTGTGTACTCTGAGTGAATCTTACTGATGGCTTATAATCTCTTGAAAATGGTTTTGATGTAGAAAGAATGTATGCTTAAAAAGTGTAGAAACTGTTTTTCACCTGAATGCGACAATGACATTTGGTCTCAGGCTTGCATATCATCTATTAATTTCACCTACACTTACGATGAAATAATTATCTCAAGGACCCTCCAAAGAATTTCTCTTTATTTATTTTAAGTTTCATAACAAAATACATCAAGTGAGCAGTAAGAGCAGCATTCTTTGAATTCTAGACTTTTGGGCTTGTAATTTCCAACCATGAAGATTTTTTCTAAACCTGTAATTACTGCGGTCTTCAGCACCAGCCCTCGGACGCTCACAAGAGCGAATGTGAATGTGCTTGCGCAGAGCCGGCAGGCGTCGCGTGTGCGCAGGCGCGGCGTGCGGTGGCGAACAAGACGGAGGCGGAAGCGCTCTGCACCGGGCGCACTGTGTAGAACTGGGCGATGAAAGCCTGAAGAACCGGTGATCCAGTTTCTAAATGACGTCCGTTCCACTCGCTTCCCCACCACGCCTGCCTGCCCCAGCCCACCTGCCCCTACTCGCGCTATGGGGGAACACTAACGTGATAAACTCCTGTGCTTACGGCGGCCTTCTCCCTGCTCTGGCGCTGGAGGGTGCCCCCGCCCCTCCAGTTGGCAGGGCCCAGCTGGCAGGGCCCAGATCACTGATCTTAACTGGGCTCTTCTGCCAGGAACTCCGTGTGGCCCCTCGGCAGGGTGTCCGAGGGTAGCTGTCGGTTCTGTAGGGCTTTGCTTCCCAACAGGACCACAGGTTCTGTGCAAAAAGCCCTGACCTCTGAGTGACTGCAAGAGAGATGTCTCAGTGGCTGTCTAAGCTTGATGGGGCACCGAGCAAAAGGTACGTGTTTATTTTATTAAGCCATGAGACTTCTGGGCTAATTAGTTAACCTGGTGGCAACCTCTGTAATGCAGTCTTTCACTTTGCTTTTTCTTGAGATCAAGAAACTGTATCGCTTCACTGCGGTGTGATCATTAGTACAGGAACGAGCGAGAGTGCAGGAGCAGGGGAGCCGGGATGGCTGGGTTCAGAATTAGGACCTCGGCCATGACATCCACGCTTGTGGGCGAGGCCCAGGAAGGTGACTACACTGTGGCAGCAACAGCTGACCTGCTCAGGGGTAGGGGCTCCCCACGGAGGACCCTGCAGGCTGAGTCTCTCCTCCTAGCCCATCACCTGCTTCCTGACCACTGTGATCAGAGCAGCTCTGCCTCTGCTGCGCCACGTTGATCTGGGACCCTGGAATGGAACCTCGAGCTCAAGTCTCTCTGCTGCAAACTGTGGGTCCCAGATCTCCGTGACTAGAAGTGAGGACGCCATCTGCCTGCCCTTAACACATACTTTGGGTAGAGAGACTGGCTACTGTTCTAGTGAGGATACTCCACATTTTGTCATCAGACATCTTCAGTGATGCATAAAGTGTCCCTTGGGTCCCCTGAGGTGGATGGCCCAGGAGTTCTGTCCAGGTGCAGGTGCTGCAGGAGTGTGTCTCTTACAGGAGACAGCCTGCAGCTGTTCCCCACCGCTGGTCACCGCACTACACCAAGTCGGGGACAGGACGCTGACCCCCCACAGGCCCACAGAAGCCACGTGGAAGCTCTGCTTCCCCAGGTGACTGAACACAGGGCCTTTGAGGAAGACCGAGAGGAGGCTCAGTGAGGTCAGAAAGGTGGAGCCTAGGGCCTTACAGAAGAGGAAAAGACCCCGGGGTGTGGATCCCCAAAGGACAGGCAGGCAAGGGCACCTCAGCAGCCGGCCATGCGCCTAGGAGGGTGCTCTGAGGAGCCTGCGGGCCAACACCCTGGCTGCGGACCTGAGGCTTCTGCCGCTTGCCCTCCAGCCATGGGCCTGTGCGGCATGCTGGCAGCCCAGCCGCCGCCTCCCCAGGCACAGGGGTCCTCCTGCGCTTCCTCCTGGCGCACCCTCGACCCTCTCTTTACACTGCTATTCATGATGCTGTGCTTTTAAATGAAACACTTAACTTTCTCCACAACTGATCATTTTTATTCTACCTTTCCAAGAAGAGCCTGGGTCTGTGCTGTCATTGATTGCTCATAATTTCATGGATGGCAAATGGTTACCAGTAGATTGCTAGCTGTCAGTAAATAGTTCATTGAAAGGATTACGTTAATGACCTAATACTTCCTACAGGTCACTGTGATTGCTAAAATTTTAACAAGCCCAGAGTCTAGATAAGGAAGTATCTCTGAAGGCCAAGAAGAGAAGTGCTAGATTATTCGTGAGATTTTTCTGTCACAATGTTTTACTTCCATAGAGGATGTGACCGTTATAACTCATTTCCCATTTTTTTCTAAGACAATTTGGCTTGTCTGATATTGCTCAACGTTTAATACTGAGGACACAACAGGAGCCTGGGGGATTTGCCTCCTTTAGGCTTTATAATTCATCAGATGACTTCTTGGCTCTATCTTAAGGTTTACAAAATATTGAGATCAACGCTTTGTTTAGGGAGATGAGGTGCCTGCTGGAGGTGCGGGGACTTGGTGATGGCGGGTGAACTGCTTTGAGGCTCTTGACAGAAGGAGGAGGAGGGCAGGGCTCGCATGGCACGTCACCCACACCTTCAGTGGAGCCACACTCGACCCCACAGTGGCCAACACAGAGCCTGCATGCATCCTTACTGCCAGTCCATGCCAGTCCCTGAAGATAGAGCTTCCTCTCTCTCGGGTTTGCAAACAAAATCGTTCCGAATGCTCTTGGTGTTCTCTAGCTTGTCCTGAAATTACTTCTCTAAGAGCTTCCAGCACAAGTCTTAGCTGGATCACATGGAAAAAGGCAGTGTCACTGAGCCACAGCTCGGAGCAAAGCCACTTTCTGAGGGTGGGCGGGAGCAGGCTCCTGATACCGCCTGATGCCACAGAGCAGGACACACTGGGGTCGGACCAGGCGGGAAGCAGATGTGGCTGCAGCCACGTGCACACTGCTGAAAACCTGCAGAGCAGACAGCAGATTTGTGTCTTTAAGTTTAAATTACTGCATTCAAAAACACAGGCTGCTGAGCTTGGAAAACAGGCAGAAGTGTTTCATCTTATAGTTCTGAGCTCTGATGTGCTTTGTGGGACAGCAACAGAGAGCAGATGGAATGCCTGTACCCTCTCTTTAGCTGCTCCAGGTCCCTGGGCTCCCTGTAATTAGGGGCAATGTGCAGTTCTTTGTCATTAAATTGGCTTCTCTCTAATTAGGAAATTTAGAAAATTCAAAAGACCACCATCTCAAAATTGGCACAATTATTAAATATATTTTCTTGAATCAGAAGCTTTTTTCTTTATTTTGCTCCATAATACTGTTTTAGTGCTGAAATGATTTGTTCTAAAATTTTTCTTGATGTTAAAAAGCACTTTATCAAAATAAGCTAAAGCCTTTAATGGTCCTCTGGATATCTTCAGGCTGTCTTGGAGGTACCAAGTCTAAATCTCCCCAGGATTTATGATTTCTTTGGTTTACACTGAGAGACAAACATGACTGCTGCTCCAGCGCCAAATGAAGCCCATGCCAGAATAATCTGGGGGAAGGCAAACCAGGCCACCCTGGATCTGCGTGGGCCTGGCGGCTCTGCCCAGCCTGGGCGCTTCAGCAGAGCCGGGCTGCGCAGGACCCATCTCAGCGGCCCTGGCAGCAGCGCGTGCAGGCGGCTGGTGTGGAATCCCCTAGGAGATGTTGCCCGCCCAGTTTGTCCTCTTCCAACCCTTGGCAGCCTTGACACTGAAGTGGGTGGAAGGGCACTGCTGGGGCTGGCTGTGGGCCTCCTGGACTGAAGCTGGTGCTGGCTCACGGCCCGTGCTCTGTCCTCCCACCCTCCGATGGGTCCTTCCCATCCTCTCCGCCCATCCTCCCCATGGCTGTGGAAGGGAGTGTGGCCCTTGCTCGTGTTGCCCTACCCAGAGCTTTCACTGGGAGATTTCAAAGAGAATGAAAGAATTGTTCCCAAGAAAAATTTCAGCTATAAAAACATGGAATTTTACATTGATATCTTCAATAAGAGACAAAGGTATTCTTACAATTATCTGTAACTCAAAAAGAAGATGTTTGTGAAGGCCAGGAAGAGAAGTTTGTGACTATTTGTGAGATTTCTCGGTTATAGCGCTTTATTTCTGCAGGAAGTATGATCATCGACCCATAACTTGCCATGGAGACTGCTTGGCACCTCTGAGCCCGTATGTAATACAGCTCTGTTCGCAACAACCAGGATGCAGGGTCACCCTCAGTAACTGATAAAGAAAATGTGGGATACCTTCCAGTGGAGAGAGTGAAAACAGGACTGCATGCCTGTGTTAGAGGCCGTCAGCCAGGCATTGAAAGAGCAATGATGTCCATCACTGCGCACGAAAGCCAACGTGGAGTGGTCCACGAGGCGAGCTCGAGACATCACCATGAGGTCGGGAGGGGACACAGGCTGGCCCATGTGCACAGAACGCGGCGCTCCAGAGCCCAGTAAGGGCGCTGGCTCCTTGTAGTTTCATAGTGTACTGTGCATTTCCAGGTAGTTAGGAGTGGGGAGTTTGAAAGATGTCGAGCGTCTGAGGAGAGGGATAGGTCGGTCACCCTGACACGACAGCTGCGGTGAGCCCAGTGAACGCGTGCCGTGTCTGTGTTGGTGAACAGCCTACACCTAGTCTATATGTAAAGGCACAGCCATGCAGAGTAGCCAGGATAACTATAGTCTCTTCTTCTGTAGGAGCATGTGTGAGGCGTTTGTGAATAAAAACAGATCATGCTGATGTACGTATGCTTCTGTGATGCTTTCAGAAGCCCCTTATATCAACATGCACCTGTACCTTTGGGTTGATGCAGATAAATGCTTAATTTACCAATGTAAATGTTTAATGCATTATTTTACAGTCATCTACTTACTGCACAGTGAGCCGATTCTGGAGTTGGTCACTGAGACTCTGGAGATTGAGTTCTGGGCCTGGCTGAAGTGTGGCCCTTGGTGAGCTCCGTCCTGGGGGGACAAGGTAGACTGGGAGGCGGGCTCAGCTACACCACTGCAGCAGGCCAGCAGGGGCCACAGGGCTGCCTCTTCTGCAGCCGTCAGTGCTTTGCATAGAGCCAAGAGCAGCGTGAAAGCTGAGCACAGCCCCAGACACCCCGTAACAGAGTGCCCAAGAAGCCACACACTGAGATGGGTGGCAGGGTCCCTAGGCACAAGCCAGGGACAGCAGGGACTAGCAGGAAGGCTGTCTCCAATGGGACACTTTCTGCACCTCCACGCTGGGTGAGTGCTCACGAAGACAAAGCTGGCTACCATTAGCGAAGCATGGCACATGATGGGTCAAACCTGCAAAGAGAGGCAAACGTGACTTCTGCATGCTCGCTGCCTATGCAGCCCACGTGAGATGGTGCCGGCTCCCTGCCCCAGGGCCTGCATGCGTGTGGAAAGGGAAGAGGGCTGACGCCAGACCAAGAGGCAGCGTGTGGGGTGGACACCAAATGCTCGTGATTTTGTTCCTCCTGCCAGGGCAGCCAAGAAACCCATGTAAATGAGTAAACTCCTTTTGCCCCCTAAACCAGTCAAGACAATATAATTCAAAGAAAGCCATGGAAAATATTCCGGCCTGGGACATCAATCGTCTTTTTACAACGAGAGCAAATGGACCAACAGACCTTCTGGCTTCGCTTGTTTGGATCCACTTCAATGTCTAAAAGTTGCTAAGTAACACTTTTAATAATAAGAGATTTCAAGGCCAGGAAGTTAATGATCCGTTACCCTATTTAAGAGAAATATTAGCCCATCACAAGGCGAGGCGGCCGAAGACATAGTGGGCATTCCGAGTAATGCTCCTAACTGGTTTCATGTGTAACTTCTTGTGCCACAATCAGCCCATTTGGCATGACGCTCTTTTTGGACCAGGTGTGAAGACTTCTCATCATTACCTTGAGTTAGCAATGATTACTTGGGGAGCAGTGATCTGGATCATAACTTCTGTGCACTCGCTGCTACCTGGGAGTAGATATTTCCAGGTCTAATAATAAGTGGAGGTTTAGAGCACCCTTAGCACAGGTTGACTTGTTGTCTTTATGCCACAGGCTTGGTTCAGAAAACCAGGCCATTGCCAGGGCCCCTCACACCCTGTCCCCAGTGGAAAAAGCCCACTCCCTACCCTGGCCTTGAGCAGCTCAGTGCTTCCTGAAGTCTGAGCCAGGGCCTCCACCACCACACAGAGGACCTGACCTGGGCAAGGAGCAGCCTCTGAAGGGCTCCTCAAGCCAACCTGGCCCAGACTCCAGAGTCTGAGTCCAAAGCAACTTCAAAGCAGTGAACAGCTTCTGTGGGTTGGCGGCCATGGACCTTTAAGGGTGAGCAGAGCCGTGGTGGGAAACAAAGCAAGTTGGCTGTGAGTCGTCCGGCTGAGAGCACCGAGCATTTCAGGGACATGTGACCCTTTAAGGCAAGCTACAGTGTCTTTGTGAAAGACAGAACTTCCAGGTTGACCAGTTGACTGCCCAGCCTGGTGACCCCTGGGCTTGACCAGATGGCTTGTGTTTTGTAGAGAGAAAGCCAGGGGCACTGGGAGATGCAGGGAGCTTGGCAGAAGACCCTGGAGCTGCCCCCTTTGGCAACTGTATGACCTAGCTTTCTGCTTTCTTTTTTTAGACACAAAAATTACTCACAAATTACCTAAATCTGAGACTTTACCCATTTCTGTGGTAACACCAGAGGGTGGCTCCCTGAAAGTGATTTCTGTTTTCCAGGGTCCTGCCTGGGGTGGTGGGGATGGCAACAGGGCCTGTGGCTCACTGTCCCCCTGTGGGCCACAGTGCCCTCATCCATGCCATGGCCTCAAGGCCTCTGTGGAGTTGTGAGAAGTCCCATGAGCTCACACGTCAAGCATTTTCCACACAGACAGCATAAGCCAGGAAATAAAGGCTTCATACACGCTGTGTGTTCTCCACACGAGACGACCCTGCAATGCAGCCCGGAAGCAGCCCTAGCCAGGGCCTCCCTGGCCCGACATCTCCCTTTTCAAGCTTCTCCACGATCTTCAGCCATTGGTTGCCTTTGCTTCAGCTCATTGTAAAAAGCCTCAGGATGGGTTCTGATATCTGTAGTCCTTCAAAAATTGTCCTAAGATCCTAATGTTTTCTACACATTCTATTCCGTATCCTCAAAGCACCGCCAGAATTAAGGAAGCAAAAGGCTATGTGTTACTTCCAGTCTTCAAAATTAAAGAGAAGTTTATCACAAAAATTAAAACTATTTGGAGCCAAATTTGATACAGGGAATTGTAAGGTTCAAGAATTGTACGATCTAAGATTTCAAGAGGGTCAAGTGTTTTCTAACAAAGCTGTAATAAACTTAAAATTGGAGGTGACACAGTGAATTATTGATAAAGATACTTTTGAGGAAGTCAGCAAAAAATATTTATAGATGAAAAAAATCAAATGGCCATTAAACATTAAAAGATGCTCAAACCTACACCAATAAGAAAAATGTAAACTCAGGCTACACTGAAAGAGCATTTCACCATCTTTCTGAGCACATTTATATGTCGGACTGCAACAGTAACTCACAAGATGACGGGAAGTCGTTCCCATGCGGCCAGTGGAACTTTTATCACCGCCGTCACGGCCAGTGCTGCATGGTGATGTCTATGTAACACACGCGCTGCCTACTCGGTGGCCCAACGATTCCACTTCCGAGTGCCCTGCCCAGGAGTCCTGGCTCAAGCACTCGGGGCATCTTACACAGGAATGGTGGCAGCAGAATTACTGAAGCAGCACTATTGGAGATCCACTGGGCATAGCAGAAATTGGTGACAGGATGTCCACGTGATGGAGATAGGATCAGAGAGGTGCCCCAGCTATCACCCATGCATCAGCACGGATGAAGCCTGCACTTCTGTGGGGAAACCTGGCTTCCCGACTGTGGAATATAATGTCATTGACATAAAGTTTAAAACGCACAAGCAACAGTGGACAGATACATAGCATGGAGAGCCACATAGATGGTAGAAAAGAGGCAAGGGCCTGAGACTGGTGCATTCCGAGGCAGGGTGGGTGTTCTGGCTGGGGAGGTGTGATTTAGGGCTGAAAGAGACGCCAATGTATTGATAAGCCTTCACTTCTGATGTTGGGTTTGTTATTTTATTACTTAAAGCTTTGGGGTCTGAATATTTCAGGGTTATTAAGGCTTTGGAGTAAAGGATCAGGCAACATCTAAACAACTCCCAAGAAGCCATAGGCCACTCCAGGGAGGGCAAAGCTCGGGCCACCGAAGGCCTGGAGACCCCAGCCTCCACCGTTTGGCTCCACCTGGCAGTTTCCCTTCACAGGTTTACAGTTTCCACTCCCAGGGACAGCGGCTCCCGGGTTCAAGGTGGGTCTGGCTGCTTGGCAGCCTCCTGCTGCTGGGGCTGGTCCAGAGGGCAGTGATGAGCTCCCACCTGCCTCCCAGGGGCACAGACTGCAGCATGGAGAGGGGACATAAACACCGTGGGCCTGCGGGTCCGCTGCAAAATGAGAGGGTGCTGGGGCTTCAGCAAGGGGCAAGGCAATTCTCTTCAAAGTGATCATCACGGGAGATGATTCTAATTTGAAACTGGTTTCCTAATTGGTGTTGGGCTTTTAGAACTCTCAGAAGCCTTTAATTTATATACATGTTGCTTGACTCTCCACGGGCACCCCTACCAGGAGCAGACCCCCAAAGTCTTTCTTAAGACACAGGAGGTGAATGGCCTACAGGGTCAGAGAATTCACAGCCACCATCCAGAACACCATTCTGCTGCCCCAGCTCAGCAAGGAAATGTCAAAGTTTAACCTCATCTTCAAATAAAATCTATAGCAATGGATATCTGTTTATGTATCTGTGCACCTATGCATCTATATATCTATGAATCTATGCATCTATCTGTTTCTCAGCAGCATCTATAAACCATATACTATCCCATAAATAATACTCAGATAAATACAAAATAATTAAAAATTTCACGTGCATTGTAAAATATCATAGTAAATGAAGCTAAAAATGAATAGCAAAAAACTAAAGAAATTATGCAAGTGCTTGGAAATTAAATATTACATTCTCTAATAATTAATGGGCCACAGTAGAAATCAGCTCCTAGAATTAAGTGGTGGTGCCCGTACAACAGGCCTGATTTAAGTCGTAAGAGGAAACTGATAGCTGTGAATTCCCCCATCAGAACAATAAATTGAACATAAATAAATAGCCTCAGGGCTGGCTAGATGGCTCATTGGGGAAAGCGCCTGCTTAGGCAAGCTTAGGCAACCACAGGGACCGCAGTTCGATCCCCAGCACCACATGCTGCACCAGTCCCACCCCTGGGGCAGGCTGAGTCAGCCATAATATAATATAAAATAAATAAATTTTAAAAAATAAATAGCCTAAGGTTATACTTCAAGGTTCTAGATAAAGAAGAACAATCTAAATCCAAAGCTAGTACAAGGAGAGAAAAGATAAAGACCATAAAGAAAATTAATGAAATTGAGAACAAAAAATCAATAGAAAGAACCAATGAGTTAAAAAAAAACAGGTTCTCTTTAACAAGTAACAAAATAAGTAAACCCTTACGCAAATTCACCACTGACTCATATCCGTGCAGCTGAAAATGTTAAAGGCAAAAGTCGCTGTGGACACTGCTAAAACCCCTAAAATTACTAGTAAGAATCTGTAAAACCTGTGGTTTCTGCACTGTCAGCCTGAGGAGTTGGAAGCCTAACGCAACATGTTACTTGGGGGGCGTGGAGCCCCACCCTAGGGTGCCTCACCACGTAAGGACACAAAGGGAAGCTGAGAAACGGAAGTGTGGTCCACTTCCTCCAAGGAGCTCCGGTCTTTGCAGTCAGTGTTAAGAAAAGAGAGGCTTGCTAGCCTCTGCCACGCCACTGTTCTTCCCTTTGCACTTTGCTATTTTCTGCCACCCTAAACTGCTGCCCTCTGCCCTGTGCCACCGTGTCTTAGAGCCAGCCCAGTACAGACTAAAACCTTCACTAACTGTGAGCTACATAAACCTTTTCTTCCTTAATTTTGGGTGTTATGGGTTATGTCTAGTTGTCTCCCCAAAGCCTCATGCAATCATGGGGCGGGGACTTCTAGAGTTTGAGACTTGCCCCATGATCCCTGGGATTATATGTTTTAGTACTGATGGGATTATGGGTCTAAGCACTTCTGGGATTATGGGTGTAGCCTAAGGCGGATAGGCTGAGGTGGAGAGCCTGAATGTAATATAAAGAGAGACAGACTCGAGCTGTTGCTCTCTGCTCCCCTGGTTATTCCGTTGCCTCTGTCGCCATTGTTGCTGTTCCGCTGCCATGAACTGCTGCTCTCTGCCATGTGCCTCTCTGCCTTGGAGCCAGCCAAGTATGGACTGAAACCTCCAATAACTGTGAACTAAATAAACCTTTCCTTCCTTCATTTTGGGTGTCAGGTATTTTCTCCCAGCAACAAGTAAAAAGTAGCCAAAACACATGTTACACAGTAATTTGGGTAATCTATGAATAGATCACAAGATAAATATAAGCCAAGTGTGGTGGTGCTTGATTATAATCCCAGCCCTGAGGAGGCTGAGGCAGGAGGACTTTTGCAAGTATGAGGCCAGCATAGGCTACATTGTGAAATTAAGGCCAGCCTGATCTGCACAGCGAGACCCTGTCTCAAAAAGGTAAACAAGACAAAACAAAAGAAGGACACAAATAAATTATCACAGCTGAACCAGGAAGACATAAAAACCCTGAGCAATTCAATACCAGCAATGGAGTTGAAGCAGTAACTAAGAAAAACAAAACAAAACTGTGAACTGGAAAAAAAAAAAGTGAGATCCCATGGATTTATTCCTGAATTATGCAGAGGTTTTAGGAAAACCTTGATGCCAGTACTCATCAAAAAGTCACTAAGCATAGTTTACCCCATAAACAAAAGCAGGAACAAGAAACACCTGGTTATCTCAGTACAGACAAAGGAGCCTTGACAAAATGCAGTACTTGGGGTAAAACCCTGAAGAAAACACTTACGGAAGGACCTTAATCTCAACTAACAGCCAGCATCGTATTCAGGGGGAAAAGCTGAGCCTCTTTCCTCTAAAGTCAGAGGCTAGTAGTACCACTCTGGCTCAGTATAGTACTTAAAGCTTTACCCAGAGCGATCAGCAAGAGAAATAAATAAAACGGAGGCTTATAAGAAAGCAGAGCCAACTACTCTTACTTCCAGACAACATGGTTGTTCACATAAAAGCTCACATTTCACCAAAGACTCCTAGAACTAACCAACAAATTGTGCTAGGCGAAAGTACAAAAACCAAAATATAAAAACGTCGATAGTGTTCCTAGTCACTAATAATGAACCTACCAAGAAAGAAATTAGGAAACACTTAGGTAGACATAGGGCTCAAGGGTTCAATGCTCCACGTGCTGTGCCGGCCCCTGCCCCCAGGGCGCGCTGGGGCTGAGACTAAGACGGCGACTGAGTCTGGGCAGTGGTGGCACACGCCAGTAATGCCCGCACTTGGGAGGCTGAAAACCAGGTGAATCACCATGAGTCTCATCTGTGCAGTGAGTGAAACCTTGTGCACCCTGTACTGAATCTATTTAAAAAGAAATTAGGAAGGCAATCCCATTTTCAATAACTTCAAGAAAAATGAACTTAACAAAGGTTATAAAAGGCCTCTATGGCACAAATAATAGTACTTTGAAATAGACTGCGAGAGTTATCCAAAATTAAAAAGATATCTCCTGTCCTTCGATAGATAGAAAAATATTACCGCAGAGGCCTACCAATATGGGCTGGGGAGATAGACTCGCGGTCTGAGCGCCAGCTTGGAAGCTCAAGGACCCAGTTCAGTCCCCAGTACCACATGCTGTGCTGGCCCCAGAACCCGAGTGCACCATGCCGGCCACTGAAACGGGGCATGGTGGTGTGTGCTGGTAATCCCAGCACTGATGAGGCTGAGACAGAAGGCTAACTACGAGTCTGAGCGGCACAGCAAGACCTTGTACTAAACAAACAAATAAACAAACAAATAGATTTTTAAAAATTTTAAAGAATAGTCATAGTACCCAATCTGGTATATAGATTTAATGTAATTCCAATCAAAATAACAGTAGCACTCCTTGAAGAACTAGAAAAAGACCAGCCCTAAAGTTCATATGACACCTAGAGAGACCCAGTACACAAAGTGATCTTGGGTAAAAAGAACAAGCAGGAGACGTCGTCATCCCAGATTTCGAGTTATATTACAAAGCTCTAATGATAAAAGCAGTATGGCACTGAGGCAAAATCAAGGTGGGCTAATGGGGCAGAACCGAGGGTGTAGGAACAACCCCAGGCCCTTTGGTCATCTGTTCTCCACAGGAGGGCTGGAGGAAGGAGCCTCTTGGACGATGGTTCCGGGGAGGCCAGCCTCCACCTGCAGAAGATAGAATCAAGACCCAGGTGCCTCACCATGCGCTTACACCAATGCAAGACTGGCTAAAGGCTTAAATATTATGACAGAACAGTTTGCTGGAAGATAATATAGGTAAAACTCTTAAAGAATACTGGCTGAACCTGTTTTATTTTGTTTTTGTGGGACTGGGGTTCCAACTCATAACCTCACCCTTGCCAGGCAGGCACTTGTGCCACGGAGCTATCTCCCCAGCCCCTGGGTGAACCTGTTCATCATGCATCTTCCCCCAGTGGCAGGGGCATCTCCACCCTGGGTATTTCCAGTATAAATAACTTGAGCTCTGTGCTTTGAGACCAGCTTGATAAGCCCTTTACTAGGTAGCTCCTGAAGGGCTGCTCTGGCCAGTGACCCACGGATCTTCAGTCTCTCAGAGACCACACCGGGCGTTATAAGTTTGTAATTGGGAACTTCCTTACAGAGTTTGTCATAAGTAGCTTTATCAAGCAGAACCAGGTTGTGGAGCTTGTCCCAGACTTTGCCTTGGACCGCTTCTTTTTGGGCTTTCCCCCAGACTTGTTCACTGGGTCTTTGTCTTTCTTAGCCAACTTTCTGGCATTACGGAGGCCGGACTGCAGCGGTTACCACTGCAGGCCCGTCAAGGTGTCGGACGGAAAGCTGCCTACATTGCTGATGGGAATGTAAACTAGCCCAATCGCTGTGGGAATTAGGGTGGAGTCTCCTCAAAAAGCACAAACAAACAGCTCTATTTGTCCCCATGATACCCATTTTCAAGAAAGACTTAAAAGAAAAGACATCATATCACAGAGATACACACAGACTTATACTTAGAGTGGTGCGATTTCGGCTAGCTCTGTCTGAGAAGTGAGCTCATACCCATGGACAGATGAACAGGCAAAGGAAGTGTAATTACGCACAATGGAGTGCTGCTCTGCCACAGAGAAGAATAAGCGTGAGGCATTTGCAGGCAATGGCTGAACTTGAGAGCATAATGTTCAGTGAAGAGCCTTCAGATACAGCAAGCTCAAACGCTGCATGGTTTCTCTGATATTACAGAAACATTCAAGCTTACCACCAACTCGCAAGGCAGCTGCAAATCTCAGACTTCCCTACGGGCACAAGTATCTGCTCATGCAAGTCCTGCCCTCCTTGAAAGGCCCTCAGAGGAGAGAGCAGACTGGACTGGAACACTTGAGGAAGGACGCAAAGCTGTGGGACTCTCGGAGGAACCAACCCACTCAGCACGGCTGGCGCATCCAGGATGGTGCTTGGCCCTTCCTCAGGGCTCAGGGAGACAGAAAGAACAGCCAGGCGATGAGCAGGAGGTTCTCCCTGTCTTCCAGGGATCTTGTCTTCCTGGCCAGGGCAGACCCTAGAGAAATCGAAGAGCCAGCTGCCCTGTGCTCACAGGTGCAAAGCGGGCCACTCAGGGAGGCAGGGGCCAGGCTCTCTCTGTGCCTGACCATGCCTCAGCCCTGTGCAGTTCCATTCAGGCCACAATGGCAGCCACTGGGGCAAGGCCACATGGCCCACAGGGCCACAACCAGTGTATTACCTGTCCTAGTGCAGGCCAGATTGGGAGACAGGAAGAAAGGCCTTTGCTAGTAGGCCACAAGGTGTCCTGTTCCCACCTGAGCCCATGCTGCCAGCACCAGCCTGGTCTGTGCTGCTGGCTGGCATGATAGCCCACTCGCTGCCGGGCTGTGTTAGTTGCCGTGAACTCACGCAGAGGAGGAAGTTCCAGCGTGCCAGCTTCTGGCCTACTTCAGGTGGAGAGTTCCTGCTCCCAGTGCTCCCTGCGGAAATCCCAACCATGGGAAGGTGTGGCTGCTCTTTAGCAGCAGACAACAGGGACGGGTGACCAGCCCGTCCAGGGTTCCAGCCTCAGGCCTGTGCATCGCTGTCTGACAGGGCTACAGAGCAACTGGTAGGTCCCACTGGCTTCTCCAGGATGTCACAGCCCAGGGAAGGACAGTCCTGCAAGCCACGGCCAGTGTGGTTTGTGTCACCTGTCCTGGGGACACAGTGCTCTGGAGCCACCCACTTGTGCCTTGTGAGCCCTGGCTGGACTCAGGCTGAGCTGCCTGGCTGTCCTGTCACTGTGAGACCTCGCTGGAATCTCAGGGCCATTCTCGCAGCCCGTGCCTGCTCTGAAAGGCCCAGGCCCCTGGCCCTCTCGGGACCACCTTGTCTCTGTCCGCACACATCCGTCCTCCACCTGGGTACGGTGGCTCTGCCACCCCCACCCCCACGCCCTTCTCCTGGCGGTGGGTGCATCACGGGGCTGCTACTTGCCCAGGAGCAAGTGCTCCAGCGGTGCGGCCTCAGCAGATGACAGCTTCGAGCTGTGGCCTGGGGGCAGAGGGCTGGATGTCCAGCGAGTCGGGAGCAGGGACAGCTCTTTTTCTCCGTGCTAGCAGCACCCTGGCACAATCACACTCAAGCACAGGTGCTAGGCACGCTGCTGTTGTACCTTTGGGTCACACAGCTGCGAAGTAGAGACTGGCTTCATACAGCCTACGAGACTCAAGGCAGTTCTCGCACAAGTGCCAGGGGGGCTGCTTCATCCCTGTGTGCCGCATGGCTGGAGTGTTTCTGCCACGCGGCCTGGCAATGGGTGCCCGCGGCCATGGAGTTCAAGGTCCCTGTGGTCTCACGCATTGCGCCTGAAAGCTGTGCGGCCAGGACTCCGCCCGGCCCTGGGTGGCCAGCAGGAGCTGTCTTTTGTCCTTCACTAGCTCAGCCCCCCAGTGTGGCCCTGCTTGGGGGGTCCACGGCGCCCGGAAGTGTCTTTGCTTTGGAACTCGCCGTAGCTTGCCGTGCCTGGTTTCTTCCAGTGGTGGCTCTGGGCTCTGGAGGAAACTTGTTCTAAATCTGCACAGTGTGGTATAGAAGATGTAAGGCCAGGAGCTGAAACCCCAGTTCCATTTGGCTTAACTAATAATAAAAAATAAATCAGTAGGCTTACATATCTTAAAACTCAGACACACTTGCAGGGCTTTTGTAAGCCTAACTTTTGATATGTCTAGTATTTAGGACACACATAGCATAGAGTAAGCACTCAGTAAAGAGCGGCTCCGATTCCTCCCTGCGCTCTTTCCCTTATCTGTGCATGGATCACAGGTACAAAGGCTAGCTTTAAAGCGGCCAAATTCCAGATTGATTTTCCCTCTTGGCCAGGACAGTCTTCCTCCAAGGGTGGGGATCACATGCATAAATTCATGCAGTATTGTGGACTGCGTATTTCTGCTTCCCTTTGCACCCTCGAAGGAAGCCGGGGGCTAGGAGAAGGACCTGGAGCCTCAGTGACAGGCCCCAGGAGCAATTCCCACCCCAGCCTGGTCAGTGACATTCTGTGGGAGACCATGGATTTGGACTGGCCCCAGCACCAGGGGCTGCAGACCAAACAGATGCAGAGTTCAGTCCCGGAGAATGAGGAGTAGCTGCCTTCAGGGGGTCTGCAGCCTGCTGGCCTGCACGCCATCAGCCGGGTTGCTGCAGCCATCCCGGGCCGCCTGCATCGGTCTGCACTTTCTTCCGCGTGGTCTGCCGCACTGTTCATGGTGACGTCCATTGCACTGCTGTGCGAGTGCTCAGAGCCTTCGCCAGGGCTGCGGCTGCCCAGCTTGTGAGGCGTTCTGTCCTGCTTTGCTCAGAAAGCTACATTATATGTAACTGGTCAGAGGGACCTCCCCAGCCCTCTCCTGC
>PVJA010004807.1:0-83169 GCA_004027025.1 Myocastor coypus | reverse complement strand
TGGAGGATCCTTACAAAACTAGAATTGGAAGTTCCGTTCAATCCAGCTATCCCCCTACTGGGAATTTTCCCAGAAGAACTGAAAACTTCATACCATAGCGATATCTGTGCACCTATGTTTATAGCAGCCCAATTTGTAATAGCCAAATCTTGGAAACAACCAAAATGTCCATCATTTGAAGAATGATTGTAAAAAATGTGGTATTTTTATACAATGGAATACTACTCATCCATAAAGAATGATAAGTTTGAAGACTTCATATATAAATGGATGTATATTGAACATATACTCATTAGTGAAATAAACCAGACCTATATGTGTAAATATCGTATAGTCTCCCTAGTATAAGAACTTTAAAGAAGAAAACAAGAACTTAAGGTCATAACACAGCTGAATGTGTTATGGACTAAACAACAAAGCGACTGGAAGCAGATAAAGCAGAAAACATATCAATAGCAAAACCATACACTGATGTACACAGGATGAATCAGATATTGGTCTTAAGAACCTTCAGGGGGTTCAGCATGTTGATTATAGCACAATGTAACGCTAAAATTATGTTTGGAATACATGTCACTCTTGTCTTTTTGATATATACTGCTCCTTGTGTAAACTCAGTTACTGTCATTCTCTCAAGAGTAGTACTTGAAAATAAGAGACTGGGCCAAGTACCATATTCTTGAAAGGGTACAATTTTATATTTCCTTGAATTTCCAAATATCTGTGTCAAAATTGTGTAACTGCTTATATCACATTGTATGGAAAGTTATTAGAATATCAATGATGGCCAGAAAATGTCATTTCCAAGCTAAGTCAAAGATATTTGATACTCAGAAAGCCAGTGGTGATAAGCTCAAGTACCTATGTTACAGAGTAACAGTATCACAAAGCTTTTCTGCGGGAGGGCTAAGAATGTAAGTTAGCAGACCAAAAATTGGAGAAAAAGAAGGGCTATAAGGATAGCCAATATTTTGGCCCTAGCCCTTCAAGGTCAAAAAAGACCCAGAATATAAGGGAACCTGTCCTGTAATATCCTATAACTCAGAGGTGTCCCAAATTTCCTGGTCAAGGAGATTATGGGACCTCAGAGCAAAGGGATGAATGAACTGTGGTGCATCTAAGGAGAGTCACCCAGAGAAAAACAATTCTCTCAGGCTTTCACAGAAAGCAAAATGGCCAAGCAATGGCCGGGACTTGTCCCGAAGGCTGACACTAACAACAGTTCTACAAAGTACTGCCTATGGTCCCAAACTTAATCCTGAGGGGATTTGACCCTGGAAGATACAAAAAAAATGAATGTTTTGTTATACAGGTCTTGCTTCAACTTGCCCTTGACCACCCAGCAAGAAAAAAAAATCCTTAGTTACTATGCATGAAACACAGAGCTAGATTGGTGAGACGAGCTTTAGGAGGCTTAGATTCAATAGCCTCCAACATCACAAGCTTCACTGGTGGCCCACTGCAATTGCAGAACATTTGACTGTATGTGTACCTGCTTCCTCTTAGTCCAAAGAGAAGTATATTCTTTTCCTTTTTTTTTTTCTAAGCAACATCAATAGGGAGGTGGGTCATGCCCACACACTGTACTCTGTAGAACGATTGCAAGGACAATATGCAATATGTCAACTTACAAAGAAAAGAAAGGGGAAAAGAGAAAAAATAATAATAATAATGTTGATTTAGAAGGGTTAATGTTTAATTGTTTGATCAATCTTATATACCTATATGTATTAATATAAACTGATCTGATGATGAAAATATGTAATATAACCCGTGTTAAATTTAAACAGTAAAAAAATTTTTGACAAAAAAAGTAATAAAATTTTAAATGAAAAACTACAATTTAAAAATACAATAAAAGGCACATTGCCATTAATCTCCCCCTTAGAATAGTCTTATGGTTTGAATGTCTTGTCATTGTTGCCACTTTCTATAGCAGTACTGCAAGTCCTCTTTCTTTTTTTATTATTTTTTATTCATTTTAATGAGAAAAAAGATAAAATAGCAAGGAAACAGTTTCCAAACAAGTTAGTAGGATGGTTATAATTAATACCATACATATTGTTGTCTTTATAGTAGTTATTCAGAGGAAAAGGTGCAGACATGGTATCTTGTCTATACAGTGTTACTACTAACTTTTATTCTCAATGAACTAAGACAAAGTAGCTATATATATATATTTCTTTTTTTTTTTTTTTTGTCTTTTTGAGACAGGGTCTCGCCATGCAGTTCAGGCTAGCCTTGAGCTCACTTTTGTAGCCCAGGCTGGTCTCGAACTCACACCGATCCTCCTGCCTCAGCCTCCCGCGTGCTGGGATTACAGGCGTGAGCCACCACGCCCGGCTTATTTCATTTTAAAGTTGCTAATACTAGGAGAAAATAGCTTTTAAGTAGATTCTAAAAGATATAGTATGAATCATAAAACAAAAAATATAATTAAACAATATTCAGAAAATTAATTAAATATTAAATTAAGTATTTCAAAATAATATTCCAAAATTCAAATCAAATCATGAGTCCAACTTAAGAGGCCAGAATGTTCTGTATTATATGTATGAATGTATAATCAGTTCAGAGTACACCCATAGTATTTGAATAGGTGAATATATACAAAGATATCAATGAAGAAAAAATAAGGACAAAACATAACATAAATACTGGAATGACAAATATATGACCAGAACTTCTAACATTTTGGAGATAGGATATCACACAAAGTTCTAGTATGTTGTGTACATGAGCAGTGTCCATGATGCTTACTGGTGGCCAGGTGTTACTTGCGGGACTGAGCTGCTGCCATTTCCTTGATATCTACCCTGTAGACCCAGACAGAATCATGACCCATAGGGTGCAAGAGACATCCATTTGTAGAATGTGCTGATGGACATATTCTGTTGCTGTATAGAACAGAATAGTTGAAAGACTGTTTTTGTATACCTCTTTTTCTCCTCTGTTTAATTATTTGCCTTATTTTGTGGGTTCTTTCCATTCTCCTTCATGGAATTGTGGTCATTTTTATCGTTCTCTAGAACATCTTACAGTAAACTATGCAGGATTGGCTTTGTCATCATGAAATTCTTTAATGGTTCTTTGTCCTGGAATTATTTTACTTCTCCACTGAACTTGAAAGTGTTTTTCAGGGTAGAGCAGTCTGGGCTGGAATTTGTTTTCTTACAAGACTTGAAGTACTTTGCTCCGTGCTCCTATTGACTTAATGGTTTGTAAAGAAAAATCTGCTGTTATTCTAAATCAACAGTTCTCAACCTATGGGACATGACCCCTGGCGGGGGTCGAACGACCGAAACACAGGGGTCACGTAAAGCCATTCCGAATCATAACTGTAGCAAAATTACAGTTTTGAAGTAGCCACCAAAATTATTTTTTGGTTTGAGGTCACTGCAACATGAGGAACTGTATTGCAGGGTCACAGCATTAGAAACATAGAGAACCACAATGAGATTTCCTTTAAAGGTGATTGTTTCTTTTCTCTAGCAGCTTTTAGCATACTGTTCCTTGGCTGAATTTTTAGGATCTTGATTATTGTATGTCTGGATGTGGCTTTAATTGGGTTGATGTTATTTGGATTTCTATATGCTTCAGTTACCTGAAAGTCTAATTGTTTCCCCATATTTGGGAAGTTTTCTGCTATTCTTCCCATATTCTTTTTATGTCATGTGTATAGACTCCTTCTTTCTCATTGATGCCTATTAGTCTTATGTTGTTCATCTTTGCATTGTCTTGCAGATGTTGAATTTTTTTTTCTTGCATCCTCATTGTTATTATGAGATCTTTTCTTACCTCTTCACTAGCTGCAATGGTGTCTTTAAGGTCTGAAAGTCTATTTTCACTTACATTGAAATGGTTTTGCCAGCTTGTGATTGAGGTTTTAAATTCCTGTATAGCACTTTGAATCTGCTTCATGCATTTTATTACTTTCCTATATTGGTCATTCAAGGGTTCCATCATTTTTAATTCTTTTTTATCATTGTCTTTAGAAGCACATAGTACTTCTTTTATTATAGATATTTTTTATTTTTTTTTACTTCAGAACTTATTTCTGATATAATTTCCTCTATACCTTTCTGCAGTTGTTTCTTTACTTCAGATGCAATTATTTCAGAGATTTCAGGTGTGTGATTTCCAATTTCTTCTATGCTGTTATCTCCTGTATTTGTTCTGGGTGGGCTCAGGGCCTGAGAATGCATTTTTCTCCTTCTCTTTGTCATTTTGTATCACTCTGGCTTATGACCTTTGGTGTAGAGCTTTGGTAGAATTCTTACCTTCGCACTAGTTCTGGATCTACCAAGTTCAAAGTGGTCCAGGTGGGTATGGTTTGGGGCTGTCTGTTGAGCTCCACTTCTTCCTGTTGCAGCCCTTGGAGGCAAACCTGCTGTGCCACTCTAGTGGGATGCTCTGCTCCTGGATCAGCTGGGTGGGTCTTGTCTCTAGTCTCCCATGCTGAGAGTTCTGCAGCAGTTTTCCACACTAGGCACACTGGCCCTGGTTGCTGGGTCAAATGAGTTTCTCGCTGGCCTAGGGTGGTCTCACTCATGCACCAGGCCTGGTTTCTGGGTCACATGAGTTTCTGGTGGGCCCCAAGTCCTCTTTCATGTGTGTCTTTATGAAGTGCACAGTGTGAATACCACTGCTGAGTGCTATCCAACAATAAGGCAGGCTTATGGAAACTGTAAGGTGTGACTTCATCTACCTTATTCCCCAGATCTTGCACTGTTTGACTTCAGTCTCTTCTTCAAAGTCAGAATTACCCTAAAAGGTAAATGTTTTAGATTGATTCAGGACATCAAGGCAGCTATAGTGGTGCAGGTAAACACATGAAAGATGATTTCCAGAACTGCTTCAGAAAATGGGAAGGACAGTGGAATAAGGGATAAGTGTGTGTGGTGTGCATGCATGCATGTGTGCATGTGCGTGTGCATGTGCGTGTGCGTGTGTGTGTGTGTGTGTGTGTGTGTGTGTGATTTTCAGGGGGATTAATGGTGATGTGTATTTCACTGTAGTACAAATTTTAAAAATACATGTGCTTACTGTAACATATTTTTCTGTGCAAAGGCCCTGGGCTCAATAACCAGTCAAAAAATAACCACATAGGATTATTTATTAGCCTATTTTCAATATTATGGGGTCTTTAGGAATAGGGAAGCCTGAGAAGAAACAGGAAACTGTTAGTTGGTAGAGCAGTCAGAACACGCACACCATTTATTAGGTTTGCCAGCTATATAAGATTGATGATGCTGCAGAACAGTTAGAGCAGAACTATCAAAGATGGCAACACAGAAGTCACCATATCACATTAATAATGACAAAAATCTTTGAAACATTGCAAGAACTAATGTGACATAGTTTGCTATACAGGCATTGGCAATTTTCCCAATGGGAAAATGGTACCAATGGATTTGCTCAGTACACAATAAATCAAAAGGCTTCATACCTTGAATTTGTATTTAAAAAATCCAGTAAGGTAGAGAACAGTAAAATGAAATATGCCCATATATCCAGCCAAACATGGGAGTAAAATGCAGTCATTTATTGCCTGATGGCAGAGACACATCCTGAAAATTGTATCCTGGGGCATTTTTGTTCTTTGACTGTCATAGAGCATGCTTACTCAAAGATGGCTATTAGTGTCACTAGGTGATACATCTTCTGGCGCCCCCATTATGTATGTATATATGTATGTATGTATGTGGGTGTTTTGTGTGTGGCCCACTATTGGTTGAAATATCATGTGTCACATGAGTGTAACATTTTTAACAGATCTAAAGCTTATCATTTGTGGGCTCTTTTTACAGTGTAAGTACTAGAGGATGTTTTTCAATAAGAAAAGTGAAGTTGAGTAAAACAAAGACAAGAAGTGCTGTTTAGCTAATGGTAAAAGCTGCTGCCTAAATCATGAGATTGGCACATTGTGGCCCTCTGGTAAGAGCTGGCTCATCAGTTTTTGTTGTAAAAAGTTTTGCTGGAATAGAGCCCAAATTGTGTAATTATAATTATATGTCTGCAAAAATTGACTGTCTACAAGAAGGTGGACCATCCTGAGAGCAGAATCAGCAAATAGCAGACTTACGTGCCCAGGGGCTGCAGTACTGGAGCTACCAGAGGTGGCATGTAGAGCAGCTGTGCATAAGAGATTTAACTAAAACACTCCTAAAGAGGAGCTGGCAGTCATTAGAGTGAGCAGGCATAATTTGAAGAACAATAAAGAAAACTTGTAGAAATGAAATACTGTTTTTGAAGTGAAAACCCCCACAATGAAAAATTCTATCTGAGAAAAAGGAATTACTGAATTGGAAGACAGTTCAGAAGAAATGCCTTAGAATTTAGTAAAGACAGAGAGTGGACTGGAAAGCAGATGATGTGAGATAGGAAAAAATGAGGTCTAATGTCTAAGTGTAGTCCCTGCAGAGGAATGAATAGAATAAATAGGCAGTATTTAAAGAATAATGACCGAAAGCTTGAGGACACAAAAGCCACAAATACTGAAGAGAAGTAAACCTACCCTAGAAATGTTGAGGAGAAAACTTTTGAGTACCAGAATAGACCTGGAAAGCAGCCAGAGGAAAGTAACTGCCCAATGAAGGGGCCTGACAGCAAACTTCTAGCCTCAGGCAGCCAAGACACATGGAATACTGACTTAAAATTTTTGAAAGACAATTACTGTATTTAGAAGTCTCCAACCTGACCTGACTCCCAGCCCCATCTGCTTGCAGGTGGGAGCACCATAGTCTTCAGGGAACTAAGCTCTCATCAGGGAATTCCATTCAGTCCTGAAGTTGTCACCCACAAAGCACTGGATAGGACAAGGAATTTTACAGGCCCTAGAGACACCCTAAAATTTACACTGAACAGTTCAAATGACTCTTCCCCCTAAGATACAAGATTGCCAGAAAGTTTTAACCACAGTACTCATTGGATCTTTCTACCCAGTGTTCTGTGCCTTCTCTTCATCCCTATAAAGGGGGCAGCAGTCTTAATGCACTCTGCAAGGTGGTTTCTGTAACACAGGTTACAGTATTATCAAACTAAAATTTGCTACCCAATAAAACTTTTTGAAAGAAATATATATGCATTTATATATTAGAAAAAGAAAAGTTTTCCACCAATTGATCTCTAATAAGGACTTCTGAGAAAGTTATTCCATGACAGTCTGAAATGCAGGATACAGCAAGGATATAAGGCAATCGTATATGTACATCTATACTAAAGTTTGTATAATGAAAATGTATACTGTTTAAGGGACTGGGGAGATAGCACAGCACCGTAGGTGCCTGCCTGGCAAGTGCAAGGTCCTAAGGTCCTGAGTTGAATTCTGACACACACACACACACACACACACACACACACACACACACACACAAAGTGGCATAAGTTTGTATAATGAAAGGGTATATTGTTTAAATTTTAGGAGTTATAAAAATACTAGATATATATTTCAAAGAGGAGCTAATTGAAATTAGTATATTATAAGTTCACAATATTATTTGAGTTTAATATATTGTTTACCACTAGAGCATATTAAAGAAGTGTAGAAAATTTTCAAGGGTAACCATTAAGAGAATGGGAATACAGTGAAGAATTCCAAACCAGTAGAAAATATTCCCTGGATCAAGGGAGTGTGAAATCAATAACAATAACAAACACCTTCTCATGTCAGTGGAGAGACAAAAGAAAGGCATATGGCAGAAAAGAATGGAAAATAGCATGAAGTAAAATGCAGTGTATCAGCACTTACAATAAATGTTTGCTGGATGTGACTTTTCACAATTCAGTTATAATTAAATATTTAAACCTGAGGCAGATTGATGAAAAAGATATTTCTGTCTTCAATAAATCTATCATATTGATACCAATATCAATGTAATTTTTTAAATGGGTTGAAAACTTAAGTAATTAAGTTAGGAAAAGAACAAAAAATAAACCTGTGAAAAATAAGATGATAATAAAATAAATATCAAAAAAGTAAAAAAACTGGGTTCAACAGAACCCAATTTGGCTCTTTGAGAAGATTACTAAAATGTAAAGAGCCTGGGACTTTGATTCTGGGGACTGGGATGCAAAGACACGACTGAGACTGGGCATCGTGGTACACCTGTAATCATAGTGCTTGGGAGACTGAAAACGGAGGATCACTATGAGTCTGATCTGTGTAGTGAGACCCTGTAAGGCCCTGTATTAAAATACATTTTTTAAAAAGATTATTAAAATAGATATCAAAACAAAAAGCAAGTTACAAAAAATTAAGAATATAGGGCTAGCAAGATAGCTCAGTAGACCAAGTCACTGCTCAGGCAAGCACAGGTACCAGAGTTCAATCCCCAACACCATGTGCTGTACCAACCCTGCTCCCTGGGTACACTGAGCCGGCCACTGAGTCCCAGGTGTGGTGGTGCAAGCCTGTAATCCCAACATAAGGGAAGCTGAAAACAGGATCACTACAAGTCAGACCTGCAAGTGAAGCCCTATATCAAATACATTTTTAAAAAGAATAAAAAGGCATCTCTATATCATCAGGAGTCAAAGAGGTAAGATAGTATTATAAACACTGTATACCAGCGCACTTGAAAGTTTAGATGAACCAGAAACAAATCCCTGGAAAAATATGATTTACTAATAGTGCCTCAAGAATTAGGAAGTTTACATTTCCTATAACAGAGAAATCGAAGTTATAGTTTAAAATGCAAATAAAATGGCAGGACCAAACAATTTAACAAGTGAACTCTACTATCCTTTCAAGGACTAAATCATTTCAATACATGAACATCATTAACTGCATGTCCAAGTTGGGTTTATTCAGGAGAGCAAGAGTGATCTAGCAGTAGAACTGTCTAAAACTATCATTTGTCACAGTAATTGAACAAAGAGAAAAGAAATGTATCATTAGAATAGATATAAGATAGAAAAGCATTTGATAATATTCATGATTTTAAAAAATACTGTAACCAAAACTAGAAACAGATTTAGAACTTCCTTAACCTGATGAACGATGTCTACAAAAATTCCGTAGCAAGTGTTATTTTTAATGGGAGAACTTCAAAAGCATTTCCTTTAAAATCAGGAACAAAACCAGAAAATGCCTTCTGTTGCTGATTCTATTCAACCTTGTACTAGATCTTCTAGCAAATACAGCATGACAAAATAAAAGCATATTTGGGAATTAAAAATAAGATTGCATTATTCATAGCTACATAAAATTTCGAAAGAACCTATAATTTTATCTCTAAAATAAGATATGGCTAAAAGATAAATGTATCAAATACATTTCTATACATCAGCTATAAATATAAAACAAAACATAACATTTATAAAATAAGAACTATGAATAAAAGACTTATAAATAAATTTGATCCAAAAAAAAAGACCGATGTGCAAACTATTGTAAAGTTTTAGTGAAAAACAATAAAGACCCAGAGACTCCAACATTGATAAGCCCACTGTTAGAGCTCAGTTCCTCCTGTATTGCCACGCACATTCAGTGCACTTGCAGTGAGTATGTCAGCCTTCCTTTTGTGAAACTTCACACACTAGGAGTAGAATAGGAAAAGGTGAAGAGCAGCCAGGTCGGTCCAGAAGGAGAATACAAGGGGAAAGGACTTGCTTCACCACATCTGCAAGTTGCTGTGAGGCTCAATGATGATGGGGTACTGACCAGTGGAACAAAATTAAAAGACCCACACATTAAATTCATGGAAAGATGGTGAGTAACAGGTGATGTGTAGGACAGTGGGCCTGTTCACAAATTGTTCAAGAGCAAGTGGTATATCCATAAAGGGGAAAAGCTGATGTTGGTCACCTTACCCACCCCATTCAAAAAGATTGATTCCCTTTTGTTTATATACAGAAAAGAAGCTTTTAAAGACATAGAATGATACCTTATAACTTCCTGGTCATGTGGATTTTGTGAATACATAATAGTACCAAAAGGATTTCCTTGAAAAGATACTTGATATGTGTGACTGCACTAAAGAAATTCTGTTCATTAAGCACAGACACACACACACACACACACACACACACACACACACACACACACACACACACACCAACAACTGTAAATATAAGCACCGGATTCAATAACAGCAATAAAGCAGAGGAAAATATAAATCAAATATTATATTTAAAGAGAGAAATTTTAATAGACTTTGGTGATTTGGGCAGTAGCATAGGTGTTCTTTCTTGTAAGTAATGCTATCTTCAAGACATTGTCTTCTGGTTGATATGGAAAGTGCTAATGGCTACCTGAGATTTTTTCTTCCCATTTTGGAAAATAAAGGTGCAAGGGTTCTGTGTGCTTTACCAGTAAATTAAATGGCTTCAGCAATTGTTGAACTGGAATTTTATGTCCTTACTTGGCTTTTGGAAGGAAGGAACAAAACTACAACAGCCTCAGTAGGACGCTTCCCTGGGATTTTACCCATCATATCACAGTTTGAGGATTTTTTTTTTTTTTTTTTTTTTTTTAGTTTGAGGAATCTTAACAATCCATTGCACCATTAAAGGTGACAGTTTGAATTTGGTTTCCCAGGAGCTAAGAGCCAATTCTGCCAGGGAGTCTGAGGTACAACTACCTTTTTTACTAGAACTTGCTAAAAATAATGTGCATTATCTGTGTCCCGCTGTCACACCATGGTGTTAAGCACAGCTAATTTAATATTGGAGCAGGTCACAAAGAAAGGTGGGGAGCACTTAAGAGTCTTCAGTAACTTTAGACCTTTGACTTCTACAACATGTCATCAATACCCTTTTGGAGCTCTCTAAATTTCCTGGGACCTGCTTTTAACGAAAACACCAGAGGACAAGGAGCTGCTGAATATGACCTGAACTTGACGATTAGAGTCACTCTAATAGTCACTCCATTTGCAAATGTATTTAAGTAAAACAATCCCACCCTTCTGCCCAACTTTCCACCAGCCCTGTGTTTCCCACCAAGGTCAGGACACAATCCATCTCTGCTCTCTGGAAGACACTTAATACTTTTATCTTGTAATAATGCAGCGTGTGTATATTTTCTCTTCAACTTGAAGAAAAAGTAACACTCTTAAAAAGTAGCATCCTCAGAAAGCCAGTGATGATAAGCTCAAGTACCTATGTTACAGAGTAATAGTATCACAAAGCTTTTCTGCGGGAGGCCTAAGAATGTAAGTTAACAGACCAAAAATTGGAGAAAAAGAAGGGCTATAAGGATAGCCAATATTTTGGCCCTAGCCCTTCAAGGTCAAAAAAGACCCAGGATATAAGGGAACCTGTTCTGTAATATCCTATAACTCAGGGGTGTCCCAAATTTCCTGGTCAAGGAGATTATGGGACCTCAGAGGAAAGGGATGAATGAACTGTGGTGCATCTAAGGAGAGTCACCCAGAGAAAAACATTCTCTCAGGCTTTCACAGAAAGCAAAATGGCCAAGCAATGGCCGGGACTTGTCCCAAAGGCTGACACTAACAACAGTTCTACAAAGTACTGCCTATGGTCCCAAACTTAATCCTGAGGGGATTTGACCCTGGAAGATACAAAAAAAAATGTTTTGTTATACAGGTCTTGCTTCAACTTGCCCTTGACCACCCAGCAAGAAAAAAAAATGCTTAATTACAATGCATGAAGCACAGAGCTAGATTGGTGAGACGAGCTTTAGGAGGCTTAGATTCAATAGCCTCCAACATCACAAGCTTCACTGGTGGCCCACTGCAATTGCAAAACATTTGACTGTATGTGTACCTACTTCCTCTTAGTCCAAAGAGAAGTATATTCTTTTCCTTTTTTTTTTTTCTAAGCAACATCAATAGGGAGGTGGGTCATGCCCACACACTGTACTCTGTAGAACGATTGCAAGGACAATATGCAATATGTCAACTTTCAAAGAAAAGAAAGAGGAAAAGAAAAAAAAGATAATAATGTTGATTTAGAAGGGTTAATGTTTAATTGTTTGATCAATCTTATATACCTATATGTATTAATCTAAACTGATCTGATGATGAAAATATGTAATATAACCCGTGTTAAATTTAAACAATAAAAAAAAGTAGCATCATACTACTATTTGGGAGAGGCACTATATTTGTGTTGGTGAAATCCAAGAGCCATAAAGGCACACAGCAATCCCTAGACATGACATCAGTGTCTCTGTGTACTCAGTTCCTTTCTCCTCACAAGCAGTGTAGTCTCTTTCTTGGGTATGAGCCACACAAATCATGCATTTGACCATCTCTTCTTTACTCTGTCTTTCAAAACACTGGAAATGCGTTGGTAGTGCAGGGGAGGAAAATAACTTGTCTTCACCCATCTTAGATTTATGATTAAGGTCCAAGGACAACAATAATGAAATCCACAAAAGAAAATACCAAGTATAAGTTCCATTCAACTTTAGAAACCTTTGTAAGAAAATAATAAATAGTTAAACTTAAGTGTTTTGTTATTGTGGACTTGATAAATAATGGATAATCATGGAGAAATAGACAAAAAGCTCAGTGGCAGTAAACTGGAGGAAGTTTAGGCCTACTTACTTACATTCTCCTGGACTGCTCTTGCTCCTTGGTTGTAAGGATGTTCATCTCTTCCACACTCCAGGTAAATAGTGCTCACATGTTGGTCTTACGACCTGCTTCCAGGCTGGGTCAGAAAATCCTTATTATGACCTTAGACGAAGAAGAAAAGGACAAGTTCAGAGAAACATTCCTGTTTCTGCCATTTTCTATTTTATTCCACTTAAAATCAGTGTGCCTAGGTGCTATTTTGGATGAGTATGTCCTGAACCCCAGTAGTAGCATACTAGACATAAATTGTTCTGAGCTTTGATTTTACTTGATATATCAGGCATATCATTCCATGATAGTCATGCATTCATTCTTTAACAAGTGCATACATGCACAACACAACATTGTAGGGATGGTGCCTATCCCTGTTCATATACAGTTAAATTGGTTTTTTGCTGTTATACAAGTTGCAATTAATATCCTTATAAATACATAATAAACAAGGCATTATTTTGGACTAAGCCTCTATGCTAGACACCAACAGAGCAAGTTCAAATCAGAACAGAGTTATGCTGATGCTCACAAAGCTAGAACAAATCTCTCTAACCTTTGGAGAAACCAGGAGTAGAGCCACATTTTCCCAAGTAGGTCTATTTTAATCAGAATGATAATGCATTTTCCTCTCTGCATTAATCCTTGCATAAAAAGGAAACCTGAAATAATCTGATATTAACAAAGCAGTTATTTTCCCATTGTTCTGTCTCCCTGTGTCAACTTATAAGTAACTTACAAATGAGCAATCCACTTTTTGTTTTTTGTTTTCTGTGGTAAAGGGTCTCACTACACAGCTCAAACTCATAATGATCCTCCTTTCTCTGCCTCCCCAGCAGGAGTTTATAGACATGTTTTGGTGGCAGGCTCAGCTCACCCAGGGTCTTGGGGCCAACACAGTACATAGTACCAGGGATGGAACTCAGATCCTTGAGCTTGCCAGGCAGGTGCTATTAATTGTAATCTCTCTTATTTTTAAATTCTGGTTTCATAGAAACCCTTTATCTATGATATATCCTTATATATTTTATACCAGCTTATTGTATATCATTTATTTTTGTGAATTAGATTTGCTAGTCTGAAATTTTATTTTTATGTTGGTTATATTTCTAAAACTTCCATGGGGTATGGTGCTAAGTTTAGAAAGGCCTTCTGTAATTGCAAATGTAACATATTTTACACATTTAATGTTTGTTTCTTGGACTTTTAGAATTGTTTTACAGTTTAAGTTTTGAACTGCGTTCTGGTGACAACATGAATTGGAGATTCGGGTTTTTTTTTTTTTTTTTTTTTTTTTTTTTTTTTTTTTTTTTTTTTTTTTTTTTTTTTTTTTTTTTTTTTTTTTTTTTTTTTTTTTTTCTTTTTCTGAATGGTTAACCAGTTTCTCCACACCTCTTATTAAATAAGATACTCCTACACTAACTTCAAAAATACTGCTTTTTATATGATAAATTCCTTTGTAGAGTCAAATCTAATTCCTGGCTTTTCTGTTCAATTCATGAGTTCTTGTATAGCATTGTTATTGCTTTACAAGTTTTTATTATTTGGTATGGCAAAGGAACAGTTTTACTCAATTTGGAACACAACTTCTTTTTTTTTCCATCTAGGTAATGTTTATCTGTATCATGAGTCTATTTATTCATTCAATTTATTTAAACGTTTATTAAACAATTTTTAAAAACTCAACATTAGTTGACCTCAGATGTGGAGGGCCACCTGAGCAACGCTTCTTGAAAGAAGAGCAATTGTCTCCACTTGGGCTGTGCCTACCCTCTTTCCATATATTGATGTGTACAGAGTGGCTTCAGTTGACTTGAAGCAATGCATATTGGTCCAGCTGAGGTGCCGGTGGTAGTCTTTGAAGATAGCACCTATGTTTCCCTGATAAACCACACCTGCTGCTCTTTGATATGAGCCAGGTCCAGACCCGAAGAGCCAGTGCTCCATGCTGTTGGCTGGGATCCCAAGCCTCAAGATAGAGCCTGTGACTTCCTGGGGCTTGAGAGATTCCACATCAGAGCTAAAACACCAGACCCCAAAACACTAGATTCTATCTCAATGGTACAATGCAAATGAATTTTTCTGAATATCCTTCTCTTTACATATGACAGGTAAATTCAGGCCTCCTACCTAGTCCAGCTCACAGTACTCACCTACTTCCTGCAATTCTTTTTTTTTTCTTTTTCTTTCTTTTTTGATTTTTTTCTTTCCTCTTTTTTTAAATTCTATTTTATTTTATTTTGAAAAGTAAAAACAAAGGCAAGAATACAACTCAGAAACAGGTAATATGCAACAATACATATATCACAGATTTTCTAAACAAGAATAGTTAATTAACAATGATTGATATATTATCTATATTGTTAAATCTGTTGCTCAGATTAACAGATACACTTCTGTACGACTGGACATATGATTGACTTTTTAAAGCTTTCTGATTCATCCTCAAGCCACTCCTCCTTCATGACTGAGTAAAACCCAGGTTCAGCTCTGAGTAGTGGCCATCACTATGGCTGGACTTAGGACCCTTTGGTTTCCCATAATTATAAATATGCTTTAGTGTCTTTATAGTGATACATTAGAATTGATGGGATTCCAATAATTTATCCATGGGATTACAAATGTAAACTTCCCAGATGGAGACAAGGACCAGGAAGGGCTCCCTACACCTAGAGCCAGGAGGATCACAAATTTGAGTTTAGCCTGGTGAGTGTAACAACTCAAGATAATAAGGGCTGCAGATTTAGCTCAGTGAAAAGGCCCTGCATACTAAAAAAAACAATAAGGACAGTAGTTTGTATTATGGAGCTTACAAAGAGGTAAGCACATAGATGATATCCAATCCAAATTCAAAGAATGTCAAATATTAGTGGACAAGAGTTTGGGCACAGAGCCAGATTGCTTGTATTCGAACCTGGTTCCTGCTCCTTCCTGGATTCATTACCTGGAAAAATCAGTCAAGCTGTCTGTGCTGCTCACCTAAAACCATCTGGGGTTGTTACAACGATGAAAAGATTTAACACACTTAGAAAATCACTTGACACCAGGTGAGCTCTGGGTTAAGAAGACCTCCCTGCATCCCATTCCCCAGGGATCTTTGAGTGCTCAATGGGAGAGGCTCACACAGCCCCCCACCCTTCGTGGCAGGAGTGTCACTAGGCCCTGACCTCCCTGCTTCCTCCCTCTCAACCTTATTTCCTTAGAGATCCCTGGACCCAAGGTCATTATGCTGTTTATTCCCATTAATAGCTTCCAGCCCCCATCTGTTCCCAAACGCTGGTCATCCTCTTACCCACATGGGATCTCCACACAGCTCTGAATATTGCCCTTTTGGTCCACTTTCCTTGCCCACTACATCACACAAAACCTTTCCACTTGGCCATCTGGAAAGCAGTATGGGCATAGCCTCCTGTGTGCATCGCCTCTTGGCAAAACATTTCTTCGCTGTCCTGTCTGTAGTGCTCCCTACTGCTGGCTGCTTCTCTGCCATCTTCTCCATAGACCCAGGGCTAAATGTGAACTGAAACACCCTTGGCCCCTTGTTGCTGATTTCCTTCCGTTTTCCCTTCCTCCTTTCTTACCGCAACATCTAGGTTTGAGTGTCCCATTGACAGGTTATGTCACCTGAGACTATGCTTCATTGTTGCTGTCGTCTGCCCCACCAGCTCACTCCCACGCAGTCTTGAGGATTCTGGGCTTACTGTCACACTCCCTGGAATGACTTCTGCCATGGCTTTTGGTGATTTTGGTCTCCATGGAGATGATCTTTTCAAATCCTGATATCGCAGTCCTTGACTTCCTCTCCTCAGAGAACTTGACCTTCATCCCACTTCTATCCACTTTTTTCGTCATACCCTGTGCCTCATGCTTACCAATTCCACAGGTCCCTGTGCATTCCATTTCAAGTATTATACACTGTTCACTATCTCCATTCTGTAGCTTATTCCCTCTGACACCCGAAGTTCAGCAGTTCTGTTCCACACGGATCTGACAACCCATTGAATCTGTCGCCAGTTTTCCCCATCTCTTGTCACACTTGTGTTCTCACTTTGATCTTTAATGGTAAAAGTCCACAATGGAGTTATAATTACTCCCTCGCATATATTCCCTCTGCATTACTCATCTTTTCCTTTCTTTGTTTGACACAAAAGCTTTGCTAAATTCACCACTGCCTGCTCTGTGTCAACACCCACACATCAGTCTTGAGAAAACACACACAGCCACTGCTGCCTGATGTCCCTGTAAATTCAGAACCCCATCCCCAAGGAGGCCCTAACGCTGTATCCTAGTCCATTCTTTCTGTTTTTCTGGTTGACTCTTCAGTCTTTACTTTCTTTAAAATTCCAACTGCTCTTTCTCATTTCCACTTCTAGCTTCATACTTCACTAAGAAAGTATTCAGCAGAGAGCAAGCTCCCACACCCCATCTACCTGGCCACATCTGCTCTGTGTGCTGACCCGCTACACGCCCTTTAGAATGGGTGACAGTTCATGGTCTTATTCCAGCAACCACACTGGTCCATTCCTAACCCCATTCCTCCCATTCAGAGCATAGCACTTGCAGTTTTGTCCTCTTCCTCTAGCCTCACTGACGCTTCCTTCTCCTATTAAAAAATAGAAGCAACCCTCGTTCCTTATCTCTGCTGCTGTATCAGTGACTCCTTTTTACAACAATGCTTTCAAAAGAGTTACATTTTCTCCATGTCTGTTTTCCTTCTGTGGTCTTTTTTTTTTTTTTTTTTTTTTTTTTTTGGTGGGGCTAGGGATCAAACCCAGGGTGGTCTTGTGCATACAAGATTAGAACCCTACCACTAAGCCACATTGCCAGCCTATCCCATGGTCTCTTAAGACCAGTCAGGCATTTGTTCTTGTCAGTCTGCTATAATTACTCATCAGTATCACTAGAGACTTCCACATTGCTAAATCAAATGATCAACATCTCAATCCTCATTTTGCCTACTTGCAGCATTTCTTAGACAGTAGAAATGGATTCTTGGTTTCAGGTTTTGCTTTGGGTTTTTGATGTAAAGAACTCGTGCTGCCTTTCACCCCAACTACACTGCTGCTGGTATAAGGAAGCCAGCTCTGTTTTCTGTGTGTGCTGTCCATTCTGTACTTCTCACCAGACTGTGTTGAAGCAAAACCCAAATATTTCAATATATAAAGATTCCAATCTGTTATCTCTGAAGTATAAGGGCCCAATTTGTAGTTATTAAATTTCATTATATTTTATGACTACATGCTAACATTACATAATGGGGGGGTCTATTGTAGAAAGCTGTACAGATCTTAAACGATTTCAACCCTATCATCCCCTCTTTTTCCTCCACCCTCCTGCTTATCCTACTCCCCATTTATAAAGTGCTTCCTAGTTTCCTGAAGCAGGTTTCTTTTTTAAGAAATAAAGTATCAGTATCACATCTAAAATCAATAATAATTTCTTCCTAGTGTCAGGTAGTGTTTGCATTTTGACAGTTGCCTCAGAAATGTTTGAAACACTGAAATAGTGTGAGCTGGTATAGAAACAAGTAGCATACACTCTAATTTGTTAATATTTCTCTTTTATTCTATAAGTTTCCCCTTTATTTTCTAAAAGTGTAAAATTCTATCTTGAAAATCAGGCTCTGGGGTCTCCCATAGTGTGGACTGTGCTAGTTGCATGACCGCCCTCCTAGGTCATATAGTGTATCTGCGCCCTGTACTACCTACAAAGTGGTAATTCCATGTAGACATTGGCTAGCTCTTGGGTTTTCTTTAGCCCTGCTTTACAGGTGGCATCTGAACTTCTACTGGGAGGAACAGCTTCTGTTGCTTCTGTTTTTGATCATTGCTCAAGTTCTCTAATTTAGTAGCATTTGAAAAATAATGATATTCTGTCATCCCTTTTTCCTTTTTTTCTCTTTTTCCAGCTGAAATACTCTTACAAAAAGGAGCTTTCCTGCTTCCACTTCATCCCAACTGTCTGCTTTCCATGATCATTTAGGACAGAGAGGACAAATGTTTCATTACCTATTTTCTATTAGTGATGTGAGTTTTTAAGCATATTTCCAATAAAATAAATGTTTTTGAAGTATTTATACTTACTATAGTAAAGTATTCACCCTTTAGCCAGTGTGAACTTACTTAGATTGACTTCTGAGTCATAGTGACACAATCCCAGTACTCTTCGATAACTTTTTGATTCCTTCTAGGCTCACATTGAGCCATTCTTCCCCCAGACTTGGATTCAACCATTTCTCCAAAGAACCTAGATTTCATTTCAATAATGCCCTGTGTACTATTGGCACTCCACGGTGTCTAACTCAGTTTGCAGTAAAGGATTAGACCAGTAGGCCTGGATTGTTCAACTTGGGCTATATAAAGCGGTGCAACTTGTGACAGCTGCCTTGGGCCATGCAGGGCAGCTGACCTCTGCAGGGTCATGCCTACATGACGGATTCCTATTAAAATCAAAGCACCAGGTTTCTGTGTTCAGAAATATCTCATGCAGACTGCCCCATATTACTGGGAAAATTAAGCACTGTTCCTATGATACCCCTGGGAAAGGAGGACTAGATGCTTATAACTGGCTTCTTGGACTTTGCCCTATGTTTTTCTCCATTACTGAGTTTAACCTGTGTTTTTTCATTGTAAAAAACTGCCACCAGGAGAGTTGCTAAGTCCCATGGGTTCTTGTAGAGATGACTGAACCTGAAGCTGGCCTTGGGGACCCCTAACCCTGGTCAGGAGCTGTATCTGCATTTCTTCATTAGACAGAAGTAGAAGATCCTTGTCAGTAAGCTCAAATATATCATGGTTTTGTATGGATATTTCAAATAAAATATAAGTCTGCAGACTTAAATTCACTAATATTGCATATGTATATTTTGTCAGCCACACAAAAACATCTGGCTCTCAAAGATACCAAATAATAACTTCTCTTTATCCTGCATTGCAGCGTTATCAGGATAGCAAAACCAACTCTACCACCAACAATATGATCACTGAGACCAATTTGAAGTTTTGTTTTTGGGATGGGGATATAGCTCACTTGTCTAAGTGCCTGCCTGGTAAGTGCAAGGACTGGAGTTCAATCCCCAGTACCATGTGCTATACCAGTTCTGGAACCCCGGGTGCATGATGCCAGTGACCAAAAGCGGGCATGGTGGTACATGCCCTATAATCCCAGTCCTGGCACTTATGAGTCTAAACTGCATAGCAAGACCCTGTATCAAATAATTTTTTAAAAAAATAATGAAATTTTACAGCCTGACAAGCACAAGGTCCCCAGTTCAACCTCCAGTACCCCTAAAAAAGTTTTAATTTTGTTCTCTATTAGATATTTATGTTTCTACATATATATATCTTTGAAATAGTCAAAGATATTCATCTCCACCCTAAGTGAAACCATCCTTAAATGTTTTATTATTCTTTCATTGATTTTTATGCTATATAACCAAACACATATTAAGGCAGAGGTGATACCAGATTCTTCTCTTCCCTTTCTTACATAGAAGGTACCAAACTTTACATACGTTGCTTTTCATACTGACACACCCTAGTGCCATTTCACTGTGTAGAGTTCCTTGCCATTCTCTTCACAATGTGTTATACTTTGTTGTGTGGCTGGCACTCTGCTTAAGTAACTTGTTCTATTGAGTCAAGCTTTTGCTAGGCTTTTGCAATTACATCCATGCTGCAGTAGTACTTTGTACATATTTCTGTCATATTTTTGCTCTTTAGTATTGGAGAAAATGTTTTAGGACCTAGATTCTCAAAACAACTTTGCCATTTGGGTCAAATGGCAAATGCATGTATAATTTTGCAAATTTTCCCTTCCTTGAGATTATACCATTTTTTTCATTCTTAGCATGTAAAAGAATATTCTTGTGTCACTACACCACTAGCAATAAAGCATGTGGTCAAGATTTTGGGATTTTGCCCAAATCCTACTGGCAGGAAATGATACCTTAGTATAGTTTTAATTTACATTCCTGTCACCATAAGATGAATGATACTGAGCTGCTCTTCACAGTAAGGGTAATTTTCACTTGTTTTTCTGTACTTTTTGTGCATATCTCTGATGAGGCCTTTCCTATTTCAAACTGTTACCTTTTTGTAGACTATCACAGGCTTAAATTCCAGAAAGAGTAGGCTATGTTAAAGAGAGTCAGGTCCTAATGAAACTGCAGTTGGTAAGTAGTGTGGAAGCCCTGCCCTGGATTATCAGCAGCATGTACTTACTGCATGGATGACAACACAGGATTTTCTAATATTGATTAGAGATTTTTAAAAAATATTTTATTTGTGTATTTGTTTGGTACAGGGTCTCACTACACAGCTAGGATTCATAGTAATCCTCCCATCTCAGCCTCCCCAGTGCTGGGATGATAGGCGTGTGCCACCATGCCTGGGTTGGGGGCCCACCTGGTGTGCCTAGGGTTCCAGGGCCTCATGACATGTGGTACTAGGGATCAGACCTGGGTCCTTGCACTTGCCTGGCAGGTGCTTAGACTGCTGAGCTATATCTCCTCCACTGATTAGGGTTTTGAACTGAATAAATACTGAGTTTCCTAGGTCTTTAAATTCTATTTACTCAACTAACGATTATTCAACAGATACTATGTGTGAGCACTGTTTTAGCACTAGAGACACAACAATGAACTTATGCTTCTTTCTCAGGAGAAGGAGAGAAGGACATGACATCCTTCCCCTGTGTAAGCCTAAGGACCTACCCAAAAAGAATGTTTTCCTTTCATATGGTTTCCCATGATTCTATTTTCATAGTTGAATTAGTCCCTGAAATTGGGAACCAATCCTACCAGTGAGTCACAAGCAGTGATGGTAATCCTGGTGTCTACTATAGAGATGACTGTTAGCTCTAGACAAGGACGTTCAACCTCATCATGCTCCATTGTCATCGACTATTGTTGAGGTGGAAACAATCAGAGATCTTGTCACTGCTCAAAATTACACAGATTGGGACAGCTGATTTTCAGAGCTTCCTGAGTTATTTCTATAGAATCAGCCTTACAGAGAAGTTAAAGGAATAAAAACAACACAAATACAGTCCTGCCCTTTGGTCTGTCTGGTCAAAAAAGCAACTCTTATTAGTGGGGCCTTGAGCAATATTTGGTGGTGTTGCTGTTTCAAAATGATTGTTCTGTGGCCAAGTCGCAGAACTCTCCTGGGTTATGGAACAGGTTCAAAGAGACTACAGGATGTTTTTAATGTTCTGTGGAGCTGAGAAGGGGGCAGGGAAAGCCAGTTAGAGAAAAGTAGGAGAAAAAGGATGAAAGTAGCATGCTGGGAGAGGAAGAAGGTGGCCCTGAGCTGATAAACCATATAGATTGTTCCCGAAAGGAAGGCCTGAAGCTTAAGATATGAAGAATTATAGTTAGGCAAACAACATAATTGCTTCAGGGTTCAACCCCCCACCCTTCACTTCCTCCCTTGCTCCCTCCTGCTCCCCTTTCTGTCTTAGAAAAAACTTCTGTACTAAAGCCCAGAACATGTTAATGGACCTGAGACCAGGTCCTATCTCTGTCATTTACCAGCTTCATGACCCTTGACAAATAGCTTCAACATGCTGAGCCTCAGTTTCCTCATCTGCAAATTGAGTAGCATGGCTGGTAGTGTGACTGCGATGAGCAGGGCAGGTGTCATCCTTGGCTGTGCTTCCCTCTCCTGAGCTCCTTTTTCATGTTTCTCTGATGTACTGCTTCCTCCTTGACAGCTTTTAGTGTGTGTACACACATCATAAAAATATATTTAGGAAGGGAGTCCACCTAGTGATTTGCCGAGGCAGATTTTTCTGGAATGTTGCTAAAGTGTTTGGTGGGGAGAGAGGGGGTTGAAGCCTCTTCCTGGATGCCTGGTGAGATGAGATGCTTAGAATCCACTTCAAAAAGCTCTTGCTTCAAGACAGCTGCGGCATCCGCTCCTTTTACAGTGAAATAATTGCCCATTGGCAGTGAGTTTATCTCTGCTCCAAGCAGCACAAAAGAAACCAAAGAGCATCTCCGGATTTGCTTGCTAAATTGGGGAGGGAGTAAAGACACCCTGAATTCTAAGCGCAAGTGTCTCCCCGCAGAACTGCAGCTCCTGAGAGGTGCAGTGGATTCTAATCTCACTTGGCCCCAATCCCTGGGAGGTCCACGGGAGTCCCACGCTACCACTGAGTCCAGCGCTGGAGGCTCCTTCACCTTGCCAGATGCAGGCCAGACTGACAGGGTCCATCAAGGCTTCAGGGAACGTGGGAGTGAACTTCGTGTGGGAACAGAAAAGCGTGTTACCATGGGTAGCCTTACACAGATTCAGATAAAAATACTTATGGAAGAGTGTCACGCTGCATAAGCTATGCCCAATTAAGTCTTTCGACTGTGGAATTCCTCTAGTTGATTTTATGATGAAAAGGGGTGGAATGCAAACACAATGTTTTGAAAAAGAAGACCCTGTGTTCAGCTGAAATGTGGGTCAGTTGCTTGGGGAGGTGGGGAGTGGGGGTGGGGGTCCTAGGCCTTGCTGCAGGCCCCGCCCTCTCATCTTCCACCGCAGCTGTAATGAATGTTTTCTCAGAACTCATCCTTAATATCTTTCTCAAACTCCTCACTCCACAGCTCCTCTAGGTCCGGGACTTTACCACCCTCCCCGAAAAGGGTCGGCCACAACTCTCTAGAGCTCCAGGCCTTATCCCTCACTTTCCACAACTATTTCACTCTGCCTCTTCACTGCTATCTTATCTCATCTTGGTTGTCAAAGGATTTAAGGTGAATATCACAATTACATAAAAAGTAAAAACTAAATAAAGACAACATCAATGGTAAGATTTTCCTTTAAGGAAAAAAAGGATGAAATCATAGACATAGTCTCTTCACCAATTCCATTTCAAAAAATGCTGTAAAGGTGCTTCATGTGCTACACAAGTTTGCATGCTTCCCAGCAACTACTGCAAAGAAAACCCAAAGTCTGTATAAGTTTATGGTGTCCGTAAAACGGTAAGCATACAGCGAGTTCATTATCATGAGGAGTGATAACCGTCCTAATAAACTTTCAGAGAAAATTCTTGGTGGGTTCTTTCCAACAAGCAGTGTTCAGCATAGTGACCAGTGTCCTCGACAATATCCCAGCAGCAAATATGAAAAAGAAAGATGTCATACTATTTCTGTCAATTTCCTATAGCAGCATCCAGTGGAATTATGCCACAGTATTTATGTAAAATGACTCCAGAAAGAGTGAAGATGTTATGAACCAAGTATAAGAATCTGATGGCTTGGTTTAAGGCAAAGGTACAGTAATTATATACATCCTATAAGTCTCTGTATTATGTCTCTCAGTGTAAGTTTTGGAACTTATTCTTCGGCAGTGAGTACAGAGTTATAAACCCTTAAAGTGTCTGGGGTGCAAAAATGCCTTGTTGGGCTGAAGCGCAAATACACTTGCTTTAAAAGCCTGCCATGGGAAGAGGGTGGGTCTGAATGACACCGTTTGATGTGGCTAAAGTGCCTAATGTAAGCACTCGCTCAGCCAGACCAGAGGCTGCCCACCCACCTGTTTCTGCTCTCAGTGGGCCCCTGTGAACAGGTTCGCTGCTAGCCAGGAAAGAATCATCAGGTCAGATCCCAGGTCTGGTGGCCGCGCATGGGACAGTGCTGCAGTAGCAATGAGAACAGAGAAGAGGTCTCACGAGACAAAGGCTGATGGAGAAGAGTCACTGGACCTGTTGTGCCCCTTCCTCTCCACCCTGTCTCTGGGAAAACTATTTCCTGTCCAGTCATTACTTAGAAGAGGGACTACTGCAACCTGCCATGTGGACCTGGCTCCAGGATTGGGCAGGCAAAGAAGAGAAGTTCCTGATCGGACTCTCACTGTCCCCACTGGAGGCTGACTACAGTCAGGAGCGAAGGCCTGCTGCAGCTGAGCCATAAAGATGCTCCCTGAGCTTGGGCTCCTCAAAGTGCAGCAGCCTTGTAAGCTCTCAGCCTGAGACTAGGACCTGAGAAAACACCTGCAGCTCCCTAGACCTCGCCCCCTTGGCTGCTTAATTGGGCACACAGGTGATGCATCACACTCGCAGGGTGCCTTCACTCCTACCCAGGCGCACAGTGCAATCTCTTTTTTGCCTGAGGAGGGCGCTACCCACTTATGCTGGGGCAGGTACAAACTATGCAGGAAATGACAGCCTCAGAAACAATCATGTTAGATGACAAAATTACAACAAATAGAGTTTTTTGGATCTTAATTGGCTTTTATTTGCAATTCTAGGATCTGGCAGGAATTATGCTTCCCCTTACCACGTGTCCATATTGATAGACAGAGAAGCGAAGGCAACAAACAGAAAATGGAAGTTATGTACAAGGCAGTGGGGTTGGTCATAGCGAGTCATTTGCTGTGCTTGAATGTGGCTGGAAGAGTTAGCCACCTGGGATTGGCTGAAGCTTGCTGCTGTCATTGGCTAAGGCCTAGGACCTATTACCAAGCCAGATTCCTCTACTGTTTGCTCTTCTTTTTGCTTAGTTACTGAGTTAGCCTCCAGCTTAACTACCTGGAGCAAGTTTAGCTTGATTTGCCAACCCTTAACCAGTAGACTTGGAAATCAGTGGACAATGTATATGCCTTTAGTTTGGCTGGGTCACTGTTAGGCTCCAGTTGTCCATGGCAGTAGGCAGCTTCATCAGACATTGTTAATGTTTCCCTCTCCATCCCTCCCTGCTCTGTCACATCTGTCTCCTGATGTCCCCCCTGAAGACAGAGATCTCAGGTTCTGCTTTTAGAAAAATCCAGAACAAGCTAGCTAGAGAAAAGGAAGCAGCAAACAGCAGTTAGGTACAAAGGCAGTGGGATTCTTTTTAGTGAGGCATTTGCTTTATTTGAATGTGACTAGAAAAGTTGGCACCAGAACTGGCTCGAAGATTGGGCTAAGTAAGTCCTGAAGGGATCAGGGACAAATAAAGTAGTGGGAAATATAGAAACTCTGCCTGCTAAATGTGTCATTTTTCAAATAATAGGTATATCATGGTAGTATAAGGACACTATTGAAGTAATTCAAGTTAATTTGTCACTGTATAATAAGATCCGGTTGCCTTCTTACAGCCTCTTTAGTTCTCCTCCATCCAGTAAAGGAAGCTCGGTGGCTTGGGCCTATTACCCTGGGACCATTTCACCTGGCATCTGGTGTTTAAAGCCACTCAGACTTGATTGGAGTTGATCACATCTCAGTCCTAATGGCTGCTGCCCTTCATTACCTTAGGTCATTGGTGTGCTTCCAAGGCCTGGGTATAAGACCTGGGCTTTCTCTGTTACTTTACCAAGGGGAAGAGGAACTGCTGTGGGTCTGTGTTTCTCCTCTGTGTCCCCCAACTACTTGGGCTATGCAGGATTGTTGCCAGGCCGTATTACTCAGGGGCTCAACACCAAATTGAGTCTAGAAGTATAAGTAACTTTTTTAACTTTTAAAAATGGGCCTATTCCATTTCCATTTTTCTTATATATCTGCTCAAATCACTTAGTGGTGGCTCCTCTCCACTCAGTGCCCTGTGCAGTGGGGGATGCAGACCAGTCTTCTGTTGCTAGCTGAGCACTCCTATCTTTAGTAGGGAGCTCCTCAGTGGGCACAGAGGGCACCTGCATGCCTCAGACTGAGCCTGCAACCTCAGGCTGAGTGGCAAGGATTCGCCATGGAATCTCCTTAGACTATTGCAATTTCACTTTCCTCTCCCTCTCTTCTTTCTCTGTCCACTATCCTGATGTTACTCTGCAGTTCTAGGTGTGCCTTTGTATAATAAATATGGCAAACCACTGGGCATGGTGGTGCATGCCTATGTAATCCCAGCACACAGGGGGCTGAGGCAGGAGGATTACCATGGGTTAAAGGCCACCCTATGATACATAGTGAATTGAAAGCCACCCTGAACTACACAGTGAGAACCTGTCCTAAAAATAAATCATTCCAAGATAACTGAAAGCCAAATAGAGTACTTTCATTTTCCTCCATTTCTTTCATGTATGTGTGCATGTGTGTGTATGTTCCTTTCTTCTTCCTTTAAGTTAGGTATCAGATAGTTTGTCCTAGCAACAGGAAAATGTCTAAGACAGATTCTGGTGTTGTGGCAGGGTTGTTGCTATGACTATACCTGACCATGTGGTGGAGAAGTCTTTGGAACTTCTCTATGAGAAGAGTTTGCACAAATTTGGAGAAGTGGGCCAGAAGAGCATCAAAGTTCTGTGAGCAGTGTGCTCGCTGCAGCAGAACATTTACTCACGTTTTGTGCGTAGTGATGGATGTGCCATCAGCTCCAAAACCCAGAATGTTAACAGAGATGCAAACAGTAAGGTCCAAGCTGGGACCGGGGGGGAGGTCAGTTGGAAACAAAGACTCCATTGCCTGTTAGACTATGGTCATGTGTGTTATGTCCTGACAGAAAATTTGTCTACATTTTGCCTACATCCTGAGATTTTATGGAAGAGAAAATTTTCTGTTTTGTTAGAAAAGAAGTGCCAGAGAATGTGGTTACTGAGAAGTTAGAATCAAAAAGACTGGGCTGGGGAGATAGCTCACTTGCATAAGCACCTGCCTGAAAAGGTATTTTTGCACTGGGACAGTAGAAAAGATGACTTGAAAGCATCTCGGGAATCTGCAAGACTTCACCCTTCACAGGTTCACAAGTGGAAAAATGAAAGACTTTGCTTTGAGAAGAGAGCTCTAAGGAACCCAGCTAATCCAGGGCAGAGTAGGAAAGCTTCCTGCAGATCAGTCATACAAGAATTCAGAAACCTCTGCAGCCCTAACCCAAGAAGACCAAGATACTGCTCAAACTGGTGCCAAACTTTTTTGTCATCCTCATGGTGCTAGTTTGACAAGCAGGAAGAATGCAAGAGCTGTTGGGGCTATGGATGCTTCACTTTCCCTCATGTGCTAGATTTTAGAAGAAGGCGGGGGGAGGGCATGCTTTGTGCCCCTGACAGGACAGTGCATGTGTATGCTTGTATACAGCTGTTGGAGTGAACCCAAAAGTTTAGTAGAAGTTGGAGTTTTCAGAAACACAGAACATCTGCTGAGGACAGTGTTAGGTAGTGAGAGGAGCCACTCTAAGAGAGAAGCCATGAGAGCTGCAATGAGGCAGTGCTGTAGGGACAACATGCCCCATCCCTTGGGAGCTCACATCTTACCTCAGTCTGCCACAAGCGCTAGACACAGAGCTACAGGATTTACTGTCTGCCATACAGGGTTTGAGTTGTACTTTGGCCCTAGTTCTTACTATTCTCCTATTCCTCTCTTTTGAAATGAACAATGTAGCTTATGCTGTTGCATGTTAGAAATATGTAACCTTATTTTCTGATTTTGACAGGGTCCCACAACTAAGAATTTGCCTTGAGTTTAAGAGACTTCAGACTTTGCTTTTCAGCAGTACTAGAATTGCTAAAATTGACAACCCTTAGAGATAGTCTAAGTACATTTTGTAGGATGGCATGCTCCTGAGTCTTTTGGAGGTCAGGATCAGAACGCTATGGTTTAGATCTAGACCCTCAGTGTTCTCATGTGCTGGGAATGTGACTGGATCATGAGGTGTGATACTCATCACCAGATTCATCCATTGATGAGCTCAGTAGCTTAGTGTGGTGCTAGAAGGGGAGGCCTGGCTGGAAGGGGCTCACTGGGTGTGGGGGGGCTGGGGGCTGGGGGCTGGAGGTCATATTCCTGTCTCTGGCTCCTTTTTCCTCTATTTCTTGGCTACTCTTTGCTAGACATTTTTCTGTTCTCTACGGCCCTCTGCCATTCTGTTTTTTTCTTGGAATCAGAGGATCATGAACTGAAGCCAACATATGCCTCTGCTCCCTGAAGTTGTAGGTGCGGACAATTTGTCCCTGTAGTGCAGGTAATTATGACAACAAGTCAGTAGGGAAAAGAAAAGTATTTTGAATGCTTGGTGATGGAATAATTGCGCACCCATGCATGTGTGCATGCACACACACACACACACACACACACACACACACACACACACACACACAGAAATTTCAAAATAAGGACCTGTCCAAAGTCAAAGAAGGTAGATAGAAAGCAGATCCCACTGTCGAATATGGGCAATTTGCATGTCAATATAATGATAATAATGAGTTGTAGTTAAAATCACAATGCAAGAAGCCATCAAGACTTGATAAATTCATGAATAAATTAAGAGTTTTCATGAAAATTGACATGTTCACATTTTACTTTAGGCCATCCCAGTCCATCTCAGTGCTCACCCTTTGCAATAGAAACAAGGAACTATGGAGTGAAGAAACCTTACAGGCACCACCTCCACTCAGTGACAAAGCTAGTACTAGTAATAGGAGAATCGAAATCCTGCAGATCCTGTGACCCCCCCTTAGGATACAATGGAAAGAAAACAGCTTCACTTCTGCGATTTTCTTCTCAAAGATGTAAAGTGTAATCGGAAGTAAGCAGCAGACAACTCGGATTGAGAAACCTGTTACAAAATAACTTCCCTGTAGTCATCAGAGTGTTGTAGTCATGGAAATCAAAATTAGGAATCTAAGCACCTATGCCCACTGAATTTTTTGTTCTCATGGACATTACTGAGAAACTGGTAGATATAGAATGAGTTCTGAAGATAAGATGGTATTAAAGCACTAATGTGACCTCTTGGTTTTGATGGCTCTGTGACAGTTGTATAGGAGAGTGGCCTTAGAGAAAATACAAACTAAAGTGTTTGGAAGGCTGTCGAGTGTTATGTAAGCAGTTTATTCTCAAATACTTCAGGTTAAAATAGTCTTCATATTGTATACATACGTTTTTGTAAGTTTGAGATTGTTTCAAGAAAAATAGCATGGGGGGACAGAAGGGAGAGACCTTGTGGAATGACTCCCCTTTCTGCCTGTGTGTGGCATGTGCATTGTGTTAGGGCCAACCTTACCGCATACCTGGGATACACCTAGAGGACCAGTTCTCTGAGGAATGGACACCCTTCTCCTGGAACCAGAAAGACACAGAATGATGCTTGTTCTTCAGGCTCTCAAAATAGGATATGAATGTTCCTGAAATTTCTTTTTTGGAACTTGCACTGCTTTAAGTGCATTTTTAGTAAGTGAGCTTTAACTCTTTGAGAACGTTTTATACCGATGAACCCTCATCTCGCTTCCCAGGTGCTGGGGGTATGAGGTAGAGGGAAGAACCCTGATAGCTATGGCACTCAATTCAGTTACAGGTGAAGGCAAGGTGTTGGTGGCTCCCCATCTGCATCCTGCCCTTCCCTCCACCTCGGCTCTTCCTTTCCTTCCCCTCTTTATACCCCAGGGAGTTAGTTGATCCCACAGAGAGCCTGGGCTGGCTCACTGCTCAGTGGCTGCTCCTCGGCTTGTGGAGCAGAACACTGGGGCCATCGTGTTCCTCCCTTGCCCACAATACACAGCACTGCTGCTGTCCTGGTGGTGACGTCTATCTGAGGCTCTCTTTCCTTGTTTCCAGCTCTCACCGGGTTTTGCCAGGTTTCCCCCTCCTCTCTGCTTGTCTGTCTGGGTCTGGAGGAGGCGACAGCTCTCCCAACATGCTAGTGTTACTGGAATATGCTTTCCCCCAGTGAAAGACAAAGGATAAGCAGTATGGCATGGCTTTAAGTGTAATGCTGGGTGCTCTACGCAAGGGCCTACCTGTCCAGAATCATTTCACTTTGCCTTAGAGTCAGCTGTGTGAGAACAGAAGACAGCAAACCTGGGAAGGTGTAGGAGATTCTGTGACTGTCCCACACACACACCCTTGCTTGGAGGAGGGTAACACCATCCTGACACATGAGTCACCATCTGCTGTACAAGGAGCTTGCACTCAGCAGGAGCTTAAAGGGTCACTTCAGATCCTCTGATCTTTCTCTTCCTCTTGCCACCCAGAAGTCAGTGTGATCTTCTGTCTGCATTGCAGATGAGCAGCACTGAGCCAGGCGGGGCATGGCATGTGAGCAAGATACAACTCTGGTGCTAAGGGCCACTGCAGCTGTATGTCAGCACCTGTGATGGATGAACTCATGGGCAATCTGCAACACCCAGCTGGACTGAGCAGTGCGGTGCTGGGTGTGGAGGGTCCACCCGAAGATTAGTGCAAACAGCAAAGAAGGGGATTGTGGGGGGAGATGGCATGCTGGAGGTTCTCCTGGAGAAGCCTGTCCTGCTGCCTCTCCTGATATGAACCCCGCTGCTCTCAGCATCACAGGAGCTCAGGTTCTCGCTGTCACAGAGGATGGCTGCAGTTCTCCTTGAGGCAGCTCTGGTCCTGACCTTGAGCATCCCTTCCCGGCTCCAGTGTGGAGCCCTCGGCTGCTGGCACAGATCCTTCATCCCGCTGGTGCAGACTTTCTAGCTTCCAGCACTGACCTTTGGGTCTTCCCAGTGCAGATCCTTGATGCGGACCTGCATGAGACATTGCCGTGGACTCCAGGCCCTGAGCTGAATTCTTAGGGTCTCTAGTGTGCGGAAGGACACAGGTGTCTCCATCTGCTGTGCCTCCAGAAACACATAGGCCTCCAGATCTCCCATACTCTTTTGCCTTTGGTTGTTAGGGTGACTACTATAAAATAATACTACAAATTGTATCCCGTATTAAATCTTGTCCCTGACTACAAGAGTACCACAGCATAGCTTGGCTTAAGCTGTGTGATAAAAGGGTGCTTCCCTTGGGCCATGTAAAAAACAGCACAATGATCAGCTTCTAAAAGGCTGTGCCCTGTGTCATTCCTTTAAAGATAAACTAATGGCATAGTCTCACCCTGCAACACAGTGTGGGCTTTTCCTGGCACCTGAAAGTGCAGGATATACAAGAAGACTCAAGCACAGAGATGAGCACATGGCTAACAAGTAGCACGGGAAGAGCCCAGTTTTTAGCAAGCTCCCCTCAGTCCTGCAGTCAGCGCGCTGCGTGGGCGGTGCTCTCATTTTGGAGAGTGGATCTCTGTGGCAGTGAGTGTCCATGTTGAGGCTGACTGAGGAGGTCCCCAGCACAGCCCACGTTTCCACTGGAACAGTCAGCATTTAGAAGTCATCTGACAACAAAGTTGAGCTGGCTTTTAAAGTTCCACTGGTTTTCTGTGGTTGGCCTCTAATCCCCAATTTTCCTGAAAATCTGGTTACTTTTAGAATGCCATTTTGCCAAATGCAGTTTTTCAGACACTTCTATAGCAATGCCTGAAATACCTGTATTAAACAAGTCACAAATATGTGTACAAATTTTAGATGTAAACAAAAACTGCCATCCCTCCCCCAGTCCTGCGCATGCATGTGAAGTCAGGAGGAAACGTGATCTACAGCAGAGAGCAGCAAGGTCCACAGAAGCGGAGCAACTTTCACCCTCACTCTACCATCTCCTAGCAGGTTTGACTCTGATGACTTTAACTTCCCCAGACTGTGGCTCCTCCTCTGTAACTGGAAGGGCAGGTAGAAGAAGCAACTGTAGCAGAAGTCCACAAGCACGTCCCCGTGTGCGTGCGCATGCGTGCCCAGGCTTCGCCTCCCTGCCTCCCCCACCTCCCCCACACAGTGTGTGGACTTTGCCCCAGCGCTGCCCCGAGCAGAGGCCATTGCCCATCTCTGGATTGAGGTTGAAAGAAGCCACCGTGCCTTTGCTATGCACAGCCTTTCTCTGGTGTCTGGAGGCATAGTCTCAAGCGCTGGAGGGCATAAGACCCCGTGGGACCCAAGAGAGAGGCCTGGGAACCTCAGTGTCAGGAAATGTTTGCATTCTAATACTTCAGCTATGACACGTTTTGAGCCTTTTTTTTTTTTTAATAAACAGCAGTTTGGCTTAAAACAAAAATCTCTCCTCAGCAACATGGAAAAACAGAGGAGGATGAGTTTCCTCTTCAAGCTAAACTAAAATCAGTGCATCCTGGGTCAGAGTAGGACTGCCGAGTATCCTCCTGAGAGCCAGAGCAGTTCCCAGAACTGATTTAGTTGAAACAAGAGGAGAGTCTTAAAGCTGTATAAAACTGTATCTAAAAATTAGGTGACTGTGAAAGGGGAACAGGAAAGAGTGACAAGCTGGCTGCAGAGCTGTGGGGAGAATGGCCCATCGCACCCAGAATCGGGCTGGACTTTCTGGAAGCAACCTGAGGATAGGCAGTCTCAGCACAACACTCGAGCACAGTGGCCAGATGTCCCCAAAGAGCCCCTCCCACAGGGACACACTTCCAAATAGGATCTCGGATTGCAGAGCCCAGGGCTCCCATATAGAATATCCAAGGGAGGACCAACCCCAGAGACTCTCTCAGGAGCTCCACAGGTGACAAGCTACCTGCTTAGAACCAGAAATGACAGTGCATTCTGTAATCCCAGGACTTTGGGAGGCTGAAGCAGGAATGCAAATTCAAACCCCTGCCTGGCAACTTGACTCAGATTCTGTCTTTAGAGAAAAAAAAAAAAAAAAAAAAAAAAAAGGCCTGATTATACATACTGCTACAGCATGGATCTGCTTAGGAATAGGACAGCCACATTCTCTGTGACAGAACAAGATCATTGGGTGTGCCCTTGTCTTGGGAGGACACTCAGGGTATTGGGGACAAGCACTTCCTATCCCTTCCTGGAGGGTCCCCCTGCCACTGAAGGCTCCTTGGTGTACCCCACCAGCAGGGAGGGCTCCTTGCATCCCCAGAACCCCTAAAGGCACCTCTGCAGGGTCCACTATGCCCACAAGCACTGGAATCCCAAGATTCTGTGATGGTCACCCCACTGACCTCCAGAAGAAAGAAGAGGCCAGCAGGGGACAGACTTGGCCTGGCCAGGCTCTGCCATGGCGTCCGCAAGAGCCACACTACCAAAGGCAGGAGTTTCCACTATCAATGTGATTATTCCTGAAAGTATTTCAAATGAAGCAAAGCATTTAACAAAGCATATAAAAGTAAACATGTAAAAAAATCACAAGCTGACAGCAGATTTACGAAATCACTTTTCTGGGCAGCCAGAAAAGTCAACATTTGCTTACTATTAAGCTGTATTTGGATGACCAGGCTGGAGCAGAGACATGGCCTGACACTGGCAAGCAGAATTGCCCACCACCTCTCTAGGCTGCAGGAGGGTAGAGGACAGCAAAAAGGGGAGCAGCAGAGGGAGGATCTTGCAGGCTTCCTGGACCTCCCACCGAGTGACATCCTCAGCCCTTTTTCTATTTTTTGGAGACCCGGGCCTCAGTAATTTGTCCTGGTAGGACTCAAATTTTCAATCCTCCTGGCTCAGCCTCCCTCAGGAGTGGGATTGCAGGTGTGTCCCACTGTGTGTGTGTGTGTGTGTGTGTGTGTGTGTGTGTGTGTGTGTGTGTGTGTGTGTGTCTTCATTTTCAATCATTCAATCAGCTAACTTGTCGTTTGGGTGGGGAACATCTCTATGTCCACAGTCATGTCAGGAAGGCCCTACCTGTCAAAGCAGGCTTCCAAACGCAGACTCAGGGCTGCAGAAAAGGCAGGCATGGTAAGGTCCAGGCCCTGCTCCAGGAAGCTCGGATTCTACCATAACTAGAGCACATGTGAGCCCAGGAGCCTGTGTGGACAAAGCAGCTCAACTGTCCCCACAGACATGGGCAACCAGGATAGGTTACAGAAAACTTTGTGGTCAGAGCTAGGCCTGCAGAAGTGACAGGAATTTGCAAGGCAAAGAAATAGTCTATGAGCACAGGAGGTGGCCCTGTCCCTGGCCAGCCAGGGGATGAGAGCAGAGGCTGCGCTGTGTAGGCCCCAAGCAAGGAAGGTGAGCCAGTAACAGGAAGTCCCTCCCACACTCCTGCTTCCTCCATTCCACAAGAGCACAGCGTGCGCAGCCCCAGATGCTGGATACACACCGCCAGGAGGCGCCATTCCAGGTAGTTTATCTCTCTGCAGAGCTCCCAGCAGGGGCACCTGTACTCAGAGATGTGCTTCAGAAGGAAGCTGCCTGCTGAGGGAGAGTGGGGGGCTGCTGCCTGGTGCAAGCCAAGAGTCAGAAGTGACCATGTCGTGGGGAATGTGCAGCTGGCCAGCAAGGCAAGCACAGGTGGGGTCTCTGCAGCCAGACAGGTGTATCCTGCCAGCGTCTGGGGGAGCAGCTAGGGAGGGAGCACCAAGGAGACAAGGGGAAGGATGCAGCCCTCACCCTCCCTCGCTGTCCACAGCACACCCAGTTATTGGTCCAAGTGGCTAGGGGACCGGCGCCCAGAGCTCCACTTGTCTTCATGCTTTTCTCTGTCATCCTCTTGCCTCTCTCTGGAGAATTTTCGCATTTGCTCTGGTGGCTCCTGGTAAGCTGCCCGGTCCCTTTAAGGGAACAGAGGAGAATGTTTTGCCCTTGAGCAATTGCAAGGGGTCTGGGAAGTAGCTGCTGGGCCCCACCCTCCATCCCTGCCCGACTGCTGCAGAGGGACAGAAGAGGCCACCACTGCAGTGTTGCGCCTGCATGGGTACTGGGAGCACCAGGGATCCCTCCCCAGGCTGGCAGGTACAGCACTCGACGCAGCTTCTGTTAAGGGCCAGCCCCATTCCTCTCAGCTCTCAAATGAGGAGGGGCCGGGGAGATAGCTCAGCAAAACAAGTGCTTGCCTGGCAAGCTCAGGGTCATGAGTTCAATCCCCACTACCACAAAAACAAAACAAAAAGCCAGCTCTCAAAAGAGCGGTGAGGGCCACAGCACCCCCAGAGGCAAGGTTCTCGGCTTTGCATGTCCAGGGCAATCAAGCCCCCCGCAACAGGCCCCTCGCCCGGACACTCACGGCCTTGCGTCCTCCTTGTCCTCCTTCTTGTCCGTGTCTCGGCAGCAGCAGCAGTAGCTGATAATGCCAATGATGATGAGGGCTGCCACCACACCACCCGCGATGCCCGCGTACAGCGCCACATTCATGGAGGCTGCGGGAAGGACAGAGTGGCTGCATCTCTGAAGCCCCTAACCGAGGACCCAAGGGAGGCTGCAAAACCAGGAAGAGAAGCCAGCCCAGGCCTCCTCCCAGCCCCGGGGCAGCAGCTGCCACTTCCTGGCACACCTCCCCAGAGGAAAGCATAGTCTGGCGGGAATGTGACCATGTAGGCTGGGGACAGTCCTCAGACTAGGGCACAGGAGGCTTTGCATCACCATGCTCTAGGCTCTGGGACTCCAACAATAACCTCAGCTGTCAACCCTGCCACTTAGCCTGAGCTAGATGTGGCATCTGGGTCTGCAGATTGGGCTGCAGAACTGTTTTTGGCACGGGGACACCCCCAGGGATCACTGAGTCACCCCCCTGGGAGCTGGATGGGAGCCTACAGAACTCAGTCTCAGGGGAGCTGGGCTGGCCTCAGGCAGGGGGATGTGGCCTCAGTCACCACTGCTGCCTTGCACATGTGTGGTCCCAAGGAGGATCCAGGGTCATATTCCTAGGCTCCAGCTCCAGAGCTAGCTGGTCCCCTCCGGCCCACCCCGCCCTGCCCCTGTGCTCTCACGAGGTCTGACGGTCAGTGTGATGTTGCAGCTCGTCATCCCCACCTCGTTGCTGGAGAAGCAGGTGTAGAGGCCTGACATGAGTGTGGAGATGTTCTTCAGAAGGAGGTTCTGGCCTGAGGCTGTGGGAAGAGAGGGGTCAGGAGCTACCCGGGAGCACACACAGGAATAGGACAGCCTCTGCCTCCAGGGCTGCCATCAGCAACGACTGGGAAAGTCCCACAAAAGGGATGCAGTGAGAATTCAGCCAGGTACCCTGGCTGGAAGCCCAGCTTGGCCACTGATTAATTCCGTGCCATTGGCAAGCAGTTTAGCTCCACAGTCTCCACTTCTCCACCTGTGATTGGAAACAGTGGAACTTGCCTTCCAGGTATTTGTGGGCATAAAATGTGGCTTTTGTAATGAGTATAAACCCACACAGAATGGCTGACAGAGAGCAAGAGCTCAGGAAAGGTCAGATATATCGTGTATTACTTGGAAATGCTTTATAATTGGAAGATTTTACTACCACTTTTATAAACTGCAGAACCTGAAGTCCTTAGACTGAGGCATCAAGAACTATGATCTCTGTATTTGTGTCATAAGTGGTGGGCATTCCTGCTGTGGGGAGGAGTGTGGGGTGTGGTGAGTATGTATAATGAGTGTGTTCTGTGAATATGTGCGTATGTGTGCATGTGTGGCAGATGGTATGCAAGTGCATGTAGTGTGTGTGTGTGCTGTGAGTGTATGTGTGTGGAGTGTATAGGGCAAGTGGATGTAAGCATGCATGTGATGTGGTCCTAGTATGTGCGGTGTGTATACTAGTGTGTATTATATGTAATGTATGGTGAATGCAATGTATGGTGAATATGTGTGAAAGAATGTTTGTGGCGGGTGTGCAGTAGGTGTGAATGTGTTCATGTGTGTTGGCTGGTGTGTCCAATATAAGTGTGCATAATACATGGTGTGTATGTGTGTGTGGCGTGTCTGGTGTGTAGTATGTGTAAGTGTGTGGTGTCCTGTGGTGTGATGCGAATGTGGGTAATGTATGGGGTGTGTGAGAGAGAGAATGTGTGTGTGGTATATGTGAGTGCCTAGTCCACTGAGGTGTGTGGTATGAATGTGAGTGTGAGTGTATGGTGTGTGTATGGGAGGAGCTGCATGGCTGGGCCTCCACTTCATCCACCACCACTCAAGTGAGGCATTTGACTCCAGCAGCTGAAGCAGTAGCCTTCTCTGGAAAAAAGAGAGACATGGCTGATCCCAGGGAGTGGCCCTGGTGGGGCACAGGATGCCTTTCCCCCAAGTCTGTGACCCTACAAAAGTCTCTACTTCAAAAGGACAAACACATGAAGAGAGATGGGTATGGCTGTCCACCAAGACATTTTGCCACCCCTGCTGCCTTGGAAGAGAGGTGGAGACTTCTGTCCTGTCATTTCCAGCAGGGCCAGGCTCCTGCCAGACCTTCCAAGTTGCAGACAGGAACCTGTAGTGCTCTTCAAGCTTTTCAGAGGCTGCCTGTAATTCCCAGTGACACATCTGAGCTACTGAGGGCATAGGTTTGTGGGCCTGGCTTGCAATCACGTGGTTGTGTGCCTCACCACTCCCCACCTCCCACCGCCACCATCTCCAGGCAGATATCGCACAGGGGCTGTCCATGTTGGGCTGCATGGCCAGCCACAATCCAGTGATGACCTCCCACGCTCCCTGCAGCCCTGCAGGTGGAACAAGTAGCAAGAGGCTTAGAAACTTGACTTTCGAAAGGCTACAAAATTAACAACAGAGCTAAAGCAAAACTCCTGTTTTGGGGCTAGGATAATGACAGCTTTGTTTTAAAATCTTACATCATTAAATCTGTGTATACTTATTCTAAGGCTGAGAATGTGATGTGGAACTATTATTCTAATTCGGTTGAACCCAGAAAATCTGTGAGAGGATCACAGCTATAAAGAGAGTGCTTGTCTTCCTGGCTTTCCTATTCTGTAAAAGAAGACACAGAGAACAATGGCGATGCCACAGGTGGTTAGGATTTTACATGGAGGTACTGTCCCTGCTTGGAGCAAGGGGATTTCTGCTTGCCCAGAGGACTGGAAAAAGCCTCAACAAAGACAGAATGCAGTAAAAGTCACCCATAATTCACCACCTGGAAATCATGATATTTGGGGCTATTTTTTGCCCTATTTTTTCACAAAACACAGTACTTCTTCCAATTCTTTCTTGAAAACTTGGGGCAATCCTTTCTGGGTTTACTGTGAAATGCTGCCCCTTCCAACCTAGAATTCCACACTGCTATGTGTCCTGGAGTCTAACTCACTAGCAAGAGAAACAGGTAGAACTGTAAAAGGTATTCAAGACCAAATCAAGGTTTTAAGATCACTGATCTAGGGTTGTTTTTTTGTTGTTTTGCGGTACCGGGGATTGAACTCAGGACCCTGTGTTTGCCAGACAAGCATTTATTCTACTGAGCTATCTCCCTGATCCCATAAATGCATTTCTAAGATCAGGGCTTTCAGATGTTCTAGTCCACTAATGAGGATGGAGAATCTCTAATAAGATTTATGGTATTAACAGTCCCATTTTGTAAACTAATTAAACTTGGGGGGGGGTTGTTTGTTTGTCTGCTTATTGTTTGTTTGTTGAGATAGGGTCTTGCTATATAGCCCAGGCTGGCCTCATACTCATAGGGATCCTCCTGCCTCAGCTTCCCAAGTGTTGGGGTTATAGGTGTGTGCTACCACATCCAGCTAAAGTAATTAGATTTTGTTGTGTCCCGCTCCCCTTCCAGTACTTAGAATTGAACCCAGCGGGTCCACACTGAGCTCCAGCCCTAGCCCTCTGCGTTTTAAAATTTTTGTTAACTTGCCCAGACTGAGCTCACACGTGTGATCATCCTGCCTCAGCTCCAAAACTGCTGGGAGTGCGTGTATGCACCACTGTGCCTGGTAGGCATTCTGTTGCCTGCAGAGCCACCCTGAAGGAACACACCCAGCTTTCTACTCCTAGAGGCCCTGAAACACAGCCCAAGCTTTAGACACTCCTTGCACAGGGGCACAGGGCTGAGCAGCTCTAGGTCCCACTGAGGACGGAGCCCTAGGGTGAACCAGAGTACAGTCCGCACCACAGGACCAGCTTGGATTCTGAGCAAGCAAGGCTCAATCCAGTTCCTTCTGAAAGCCTAGGGGAAAGTAATTTTTCTGCTGCAGTAGCGACACCTTGTGGTCACACAGGTTCGCACAGGACAGCTGTCTGACTGCCACCTTCCCGCTGTTCTAGCCCAGCACGTGCCACGGCTGTTCGTAGGCTCAGCGTCCAACCACCTTTCACAGGGTCCCCGGGGTCCTCCTACACCCCTCTTCCTCCTCACACTCTTTTATCCTACGTCACCCTGGCCCCCAGAATTACCCTTTTCTCCTTTGAAAGCCAAATTTCTACTCCTTTTAGTGCATGGAACCGTAGCTGGTTGGGGCATGACGGAGTATTACTCAGCTATTAACAAAAAAGATAAGCTCGAGGCGTTTATAGGTAAGTGGATGCAGCGAGAGACCACACTCCTAAGTGAAATAAATCAGGCCTGCATGTGCAAACATCATGTCTTCCTAGTGTGAGAACCTGAAAGAGGAAATAAGACCTGAAAGGTACAATAGATACCGTGAAAAAGAATCTGTTCAAAGAGAAGGAAAAACTGGGACAAGGAAAAGGGGAAAAAGCGAGAGAGAGAAAACATACATGTGTGTATATATATAGGATAACTTGGATCATTGTGTACATATGTGTGTACATATACAGGGTAACTTGAATCATTGTGCTGCTGATTCCTGGTATACTGAAGGGAACAGTTAATGCCTAAACATTATTTTCTTCTCCTTTTTAGCTTCTCACAACTTTTAACTTGCTTTTTTTTCTTTTCTTTTTTTTTTTAACCAATTTTGCATGTTAATATCTGGTAAACTAAACAACTAATTTGAAGATAGCATATGCAATGCAATAACTATGGTCAAATTCCTATTCTTTAGTGAAATTCTGTCATTTCTAGTGGTTGGTTGTTTTTTTCTTCCCCCTACCATGTTGTATTCTGTAAAATAAAAGTTAGGGGTCCCCCAGCAGGGAATCTCCTAGCAGCCTCTGCACGGCCTCTAGGGTCGTCTTGCTTTCTGTTGTTCATCCAAGTGACCATGTTAAGGGTCAGAGAGGCTGCGATTGGGTCAGCCACGTAGTAGGATGAGATTCCGATCCCTGCCCCGTGGTGCCAGAGTCCCTGGGCTCTGCGCTGTTCTTGATGCTGGCCATGGCCAAGTCTAGTGGGGGAAAGTTGGCCTCCAGGAGTAGAAGGGCCCAAGAAGCTCCTAAGCCACCCTTGGGGATCTGGAGCATTTCCAAAGACATCGGAAAGGGGTGTGACCCAAGGAGAAAGAAGTCCCAGAAGGATTTCCAGGCCTCTGTGAGACAGGCTGAGGACAAGGCTTTAAGAAGCCCAGCCCACCCCACCCCACCTGTCCAGACACACAGCTAGCTGTGTTGTGTCAACCTCCCCAGGTCGCTGAGCTGACAGAGTACAGGCTCCACAGCCCCAGGCAGGACAGCTTCTGGGAGGTAACAGCTCCTCTCCCTTTGGCCCCTTTCCTGCCCTCAGGATCCTCCTCTGGAGCACAGATAGCTCCTCACACCCCAAGACATATTTCCTGATGGAGGCAGTGGAGCTGGGGCTGGGTGCCCCATGATATCTCCTCCCTGCATCTCAGCCACTCTGATAGCCACGATTCCCACATGAGTTCCAGGCTCATGCCACGCAATGGAAAGACCCCATTCCCTTCACAATAGCTGAGAGTCCCCAGCATTACGGAATGAGTCCTGTCTGCAGAGAACTGGCATCAGTGTTTTACACATGCTTCCATTTAATCTCCACAACAACCCTGTGGACACTAGTGTTGTGCCCATTTCACAGATATAGAAACTAAGGCACACAGTGGCTAAACACCTTGTCAAGGTCAAACAGCTAACAAGTGGCAGACCCAGACTCTAAGTCCCCATCCTGTTCCCCAGCACTATGCTACCCTGTGTCATAGAAATGTCTAAGAGCTCCACCTCATCTCTGCCTTGCGATGGGTACAAAACACTGCAACGGCCTCCACCTGCATGCCTCAGCCCTGGTCCCACACACTGAGCCAGTAGGAAGGTCAGAGGCCAGCAGTGTCCGCTGAAGACCTGTTGAGCACAGCACTGCAGGCACCAGTCCCTCAGGCAGAGGCCCAGGACAACTGCAGGTGGAGTCGATAAAACTCCCTGACTTATCTGTAACAAGTGGCCACTCTCAAAGTGGTAGCAAAGCTGGAAGATGATAGAAATTACAATTTCCACTCAACATTAGGTTGAGTAAGTTCTACTAATTATTCTTTTTTTCTTTCTTTCTTTTGTGATATTGGGGCTAAAACCCAGGGTCTTTGCAGTGGACTATATGCCACACCCTTTCTATTTTATTTTTAAATGCTAGGACAAGGTCTTGCTAGATCACTAAGTTGCCCAGGGAGGACTCAAACTTGTGATGCTCCTGCCTCAGCCTCCACAGCCCAGAGATTTACTTCCAATTTGTTGTTTTGTTCCCAAACAAGTGAAAAGTAGAGTAACAAAAGCCACCCCAGGTAGACAGAATCCCAAGCTGCATTTATTCCCCTAGGCTCATGCAGGACTCCTAGTGCTGTCCCTCCCCTTGCCGCTGTCCTTTGGGGACACTTGTTCCACCCATGAGCTTCATTCTGTCTCCTGCTTCCGTTTTAACCCACACTGAAGAGGAAGGCTTCTAGAAGTTCAGACTGATGGCCCTGTTATTCCAGGGTTTCGGGAGCAGTCCAGGGTCTTGGCCAGGACCCTGAGCCTCAGCTGCAGCCAACTCCAGCCAGGACAGGAGCGCATGTGCAAAGCTACTCTTCTGCCTGGGTACTTCTGGACTCAAAGTCAAATACCAAGCTGCCCTGCTCCCATCTGCTCTGGCAGTTAGGGCTGAAATGAAGGTGTCCTTCCCTGAGCAAGGGACCTGAGAAGCTGTGTTCTCAGAGAGGAGGGGTGAGTGCAGGGTGGGAGGGATCCGTTTGCAAAGTGAGTGAGACTGGATATGGAGTTAGACTTGGGGTATCAAATGTACACCCCAGGACACAATCATAATCCACATTAAAATCTCATCAGTACAGGCTCAGCCAGGAGAACTGAGGTACCAGGAACAACGAAAGCAAGGCGGCAGGTATCATGTTCTGCTATCATGTTCACACAAATCCTTTTTTTTTTTTTTTTTTCCAGGTATAGTCCCAAGTTTAGAGGTCTGGCCCGCGGCATCCCGAGCGCTGGGTAAGGGAGGTATGTGATTGGCCAGCGCTGCTACTCCGGGCAGCGCCAGCCAATCAGTGAGCCCTGCTCACCGCGGCCGGCTGCCACTCACCTGGCGAGGGCAGAAGCCGCTCCAGGTGCTGGTCATCGTAGCTCTTCCAGCTGTACTGCGGGGCCGGGGAGCCCTCGGCCGACTGGCAGGTCAGCGTGATGTCGTTCCCGATCACTGTCTCTCCCTCGATGCGGCAGTCTGGCACAGAGGGTGGCACTGTGAAGGGAGAGGCCGAGGAGATGGACTGAGTTGATGGAGAAACACCTCCCCAGGGGCTGTCATTCTCAGAGTGGGGAGAAAGCCGTCAGGGGCTGACAGTGACTGCCCGGGTGTGAGGCACGTGCTCTCCAGCGCCATGGGACTTTAGGGACGCTCTACCATGGCCTTTATAAAGATGGGATACCGAGCTCCTGGGACCAGAAGCCCGTTCTCTGGACCGCAGAGGCAGCGCTCACCCCACCAGCTCACAGGAGCTCCTACAGCATTGCTTTTAGGAAACACTCTGCCACTTTGGGATTTCAGGGTTCCTAACTGCAAAGGGGACGGCGCTTTCTGAGAAGATCTGGGCGGCTCTGCAGACTGCATGCCGTTTCTGTATTGCTGCTTTTGCTTTGCAGTAACGCTTCCGAAGTGTGCAGCCTGGCTCTCCTGGCTGGGCTTGGCCTGACCGTCCTTGGCCCAGCCCTGCATAAACAACCTCAGAAGCCCTGGGATTGTGCAGCCCTGTTCCCTGCTCTCTTCCCAAGACTGCTGAGAAACTGAAACTGCAGAGCAGCCAGAGAGGAGGAAGGACTCAGGGGGTACACCAGAGTTGGTTGCCAGTTGCAGCACTGGGCAAGGGCATATTGAGGGTGGAGAGGGGAGCAGGAGGCCCTGAAGGGGAGGCCACAGAGTCAGAGGCTGCCATCAGCTCACTCTGCTCCCCACAGCTGCTTCCCAGAGCCTTGATATCAGTGCCTCTCCCTCAACCTGGCTGGTGTGTCAGTGTGTGCAGAGGGTTCTGCAAACCTAACAGCCCTGGGCACCAGGATGGTGTGGTGAGTGCCAAGGAAGCCAGCAGGGGCAAGGCCTGGCAAGCAGGCAACGCCACAGCAGCAGGCAAGGGCCTGCCCCATACCATCACCTGGGATGAGGGGAAAGGCGGAGGTGGTGGAGCAGGCAGGAGCTCCAGGCAGAGGGAACAGCAAGTGGGAAGGCTCACAGGCCAGATGCATGTAACATGGGGGTGGGGGGTCACTGAAGCCTGAGGTGCAGGCCTATCCCCTTGGAGGGCATGCTGGCTGCCTCCGTTATGCAGACGCTTGTTCCCTGAGCTGGACAATAAATTCCAATCTCGGCCCAACCAGAAGTCACTGGACTCAGTGCTGCAGGACACATCTCTCCCCTCCAGCCCAGCAGGGGTGATATTTGTTATTGGAGGCAGAGCCAGGTATGGTGGTGCACACCAGTGATCCCAGCACAATGGTATGCTGAGGCAGGGGGAAGCAGGTGGGCTGTTGTCAGGTGTGTAGGACCTCTGTTACCATAGTAACTAGGCAAGCGCTGCAGTCCTTGCACAAATTATAGGCACTCCCTTCTTGCCCCTCCTATAAAAGTTTCTGAACCTAAGAGTGCCAGGGTTGCCAGGCACCTCCAACCAGCAGCTCAGAGCCCAGCTTGCTGGCCTAGAGGACCAGCGGTGGCAGGCAACCAGGAGACCTCTGCAGCAGGCTGGGTGCGTGGGGCTTTCTCTCTTGAGCTCCTCACCTGGCCTGGACCCATAGTCAGAGGATCCCAAACACCCATGCCTCAAGAAGTCACAGGTCCCCAAGGTCACCCTCAGGGTGCAGACCTGGTAGGAGATCACTTGTATGCCAGGTTTTCTTGGGACACAAAACAAATGAAAAGGAAAATGAGAGAGGCCAGTGGCATCTACAGAAATGTTAAGTAATCTGGCAGCATCTGAAGCCCAGCTCTGCAGGTCCAGATATTTGCTATGGGAAAAAGCAGAGCTGAGACAACAGAAATAAAGGACCAAGGGGACCCCCTGAGGCCAGCATTTGGAGAATCTGTTCCGGAGTTCAGCCCACATAGCCCTGTTCTGTGGCAGGCTGGAGCCTCAAACCAGGGCAGACCTCCCCCCACTCCTCTGTCTCTCTCCTGTTTGTCTCTCTCCCCCGCTCATAAAATAAGTTTAAATATGTAGAATGTAGAAGTTTCTGTAGCAATAGTGTTGGAAAAAGAAATCAGAATTGAAATACAATATACTCAATCACCTTTGAATCTCTCCTCTACTTAAGTGGTATTATGTAACAATGTGTTCCACGAACTAGTATGCCCTTGATATAACCTCAAAAACATGTGTGCAAAAAAAATCTTTAAAAATGAGATTAAAAAAACTGAAGAACGAAAACATGTATTTCTCCATTCAATCTGACTTAGAAATTTCTTTTCTTCATTTTGGGGGCCTACATACTGAGAAGAGAAAATTACACAGGTCAGCTGCACAATATCTAAAGTCTTTATTAAGAGGATATAGCCAGCAGGCCAACATCCAGCCACCAACGTACAATCTTACTTCCCACCCGAAGTTATTTTAACTACAACACTGGGGCAATACACCAAGAATTAAAGTACTAAAAGTCGCACTCCTATCTTAGCCTAGGAGTTTTGTGCGACTCTTTCTGTGGACAGCAGGGGGCAACAGAGGCCAGAGAGACTGTGATCCGGCCAGGCTGAGGTCCCAGCATGCTGGCAGCTGGGTGACAGGTGTGTATGCGCCCGGATTAAGCTTTCCTGCTTGCTTAGGCTACCCCACGTAATCGAAGCCCTCTGCCTAAAAAAACGGCTGGGCTACAAAGCAGTTTGGCAAGAACATTCTTTAAAATGAAGTTTCCTGGATTTATTAACCTGCAGGACAAGCGGATGAGCTGTGTAGGGTGGCGCTCGCCTGTGATCCTGACACTCTGGAAGGCTGAAACAGGAAGATCAAAAATTCTAATCCAGTCTGGGCAATTTAGGGAATGGGCAAGACAAGACTCTGCTTTGACATTAAAAATAAAAAAGGGAGCAGGAGAGTGAGGCTCAGTGAGAAAGTTCAATACTCAGTGCAGAAAAAGAAAACAAATTGGTTTCATCCAATTTCCACAGTCTCAGATCAAACTGTATCCTTCACCCTCAGGTAAACTTGTGCCCCCTAAACTCCAGCACGGTCTCATCTCTGGCCCACTGTTCCCACTCAGGAGCCTGAGCAAGACCCTCACCGAGGACCAGGAGGCGGACACGGGCCTTGGAGGTGCCCTGTAGATCCGACAGCAGTGAGACATCACACTCATAGGTGCCGTTGTCATCCATGGTCAGCTGCTGGATGGTGATAGATGCGTCCGACTGCTCCTTGCCCTCTGCCAGTGTCACACGCTGCTTGTAGCGATCACCATAGAAGGGCTCCTGGCTCCCCAACCTCCAGGTAATCACATTTTCCTGGGAATGAGAACAAATGCTGCTGGTCTTCAGCTGAGGTCCAGCTGGGGCCTGCACTGGCTGACGTGCTGCAGGGTACACAGAGCCCCCTGACTGACAGAAAGATGAATAATCAGAGAGACACAGGCATGCACTGAACCTGAAAACTGACCCCAAGCTGTGGTTAGCAGGCTCCTTTTATCACCTCTCTGGTACCGGGATTGAACTGGGGGCCTCTAGGCAAGCACTCTACCACTGAGCTACATTCCCAGCCCCTCACCCCTCACTGTATTTTTAAGACTTATCTGTAGGTGAACCTGCTGGAACACCCAGGCCCAGGGTGGGTGGGCACTTCCTATCATAGATGCCCTTTGGACCCCGGTGGCTTCAGATACTCTTCACATCTCACCTGCATTCCTGTTCAGCCTGATCTGTGCTCAGCCAGCCGGTCAGCCAGGGCTTTCTAAGCACAGCAGCAAGCCGAGTAGCTGCCCTCGGCTCACTGCTACTTGGTTCTTACTTTGCGAGTTTGTTCATTCATTGGTACACGCACCCAGCCTTGGTGGTGGCCCCAGTTCACACCCCAGTCTCGTCTCTGACTACTACTTGAGTGGCCCTGAGCAAAGTCCTTGCCGTCTCTGGGTGTCCGTTGTCTCTTCTACAAGATGAGGCGGCAGTAACACCGATCTCCCAGGACTGCAGTGAGGAGTAGTCGACAATACACCCAGAGCACTCAGGTTAGGGCTCCACCACCCTGCTACGTCTCTGTGCTGCTGAGCATCTGGATGTTGCCCGCCCCAGGGCAGCTAATTCATGAGCTTTCTCACCTCAAAGAGAAATAGGGGTGACTGGCAGGGAGGTATTTCAGCTTATGACTAGCCGTGGGGTTCCAGAAAATAAATATTGGAGGCTTCTGAGGAGAGCTGATAAGTAAAAATGACGAGGAATTAGTTTAGCTGTAAAGGGTGTGTGTTGGTGGGGGGGTGTCTGAGCAGGCTAGATGCCTTGGGGTTTGGACATTTCCAGCAGAGCAGGAACTGCAGGTGGGACACACAAGCACAGGCAGCGTGGGACTCCAGGAGGGACCGTGGGAGTGGGGGGAGTGGGAGAGGGCGCAGCTCTGAGTGGGCAGGATCTTCATCATCTCACCCTCTGAGCAGCCCTGTGGCCCTGCTCCTAAGATTACATGCTTTTTACACATGGAGACCCGAGGGTACTGGGAGGCTAAGCGTCGTTCTAAAGTTCACACAGCTAAGGACATGGCAGAGCAGACTGGCCTTCTAGCTCTTGCATGCTAGAGACTGTGTGGTGCCGAATCTCAGCAGACTGCTGGCAGTTTATCTTGAAGGCACCAAGGAGTCACATATTAAGTTTGCTCTTAAAACTGGGTGCAAAATGAAGTGGAAGAGGGTAGTCAGTTAAGAAATTGGGTTAGCAGTTCAGGTGGCTCTGGTGGATGGCCTGAGAAATCAGTAAGGTACAGACAGACAGACAGACAGACAGGCTGAGGTGCGAAATGGTAGGGCCAGGACACTCGGAGGAGAGTGGGTGGGAAATGCAATGCACAGCAAGGAGAGCCTTGGGAAGAAGCCATGTGGGGGCTGGAGGCACAGTGGGTCTTTGGAGGACAGCAAGTAAGCCCATCACGACACGCTGGAGGATCTGTGAAGCCTCCGCGGCCCGGCGAATGAGGAAATGGTGCATCTGGGGAGCGCACAGAGAAGCCAGGAAAACCCAGGACAAGAACACCAGAGAGCGAAGCAGGAAGGCGTGGACAGTGGAAGGTGGCTTTCAGGTGGGGTGCAGGCTGCATCAGTGCAGGCTGGGGCAGAGGAGATGGGGTGGAGATGGAGCCTGTTGGGATGCCCGCGCATGACATGTTTCCGCACGTCAGTGAGGCGCCCTGGGGTTGCAGGCGGATGCAGGCCCCAGGATTGGCAGTTGGAGCATGCATCATGTCCCACACCTCTGTGCAGAGCACAGGTGGCTGCCCTGGGCATCCTGGCAAAGCTTAGAGAAGGGTGACTGGGGCTGGGAGGAGAGACAGAAAGGAGGAGAGGGCTTTCTGAGGTCCTGGCTTGATGACCTGTCCCTGTCTCCACCCTTGGGTATCCCTGGTGGAGCTGCCAGCTATGATCCAAGGATCCTTGCTAAGGCAATTTAAGGAACAGATTTAACCCCTTGCTCTGCACCCTTACTGGGTCTGGGGGGGGGCCTTCCAAATACTCTGGGCAATCATTAGGCAGTAAACTAGTTTAGCAGTCTCAGCTCTCAAGAAATGTCAGCTAGGACCTCACATGTGGTTTGCTGGAGGTACTGACTGATGGTGGGGAGGGGTCGGGTCCTCCGCTTCTGACAGCTGAAGGCCGCAGCCTGGATTTTGTCAATTGGATGGGTTGGGCAGGACAGGTGGCTATGGCCTAGCAGGGACCTGTGTGTTTTGCACCAAGACTACTTCTTCCTATAGGTTCTATCTGCCGAAATTTAGGTGCCCTGGCCATCCCTTCCTTTCTGTCAGGGGCAAAGCCATGTTCTTTCAGTCTGAGCTGTTGGGCATCCGGTGTCTGCTGCTGCCAAGCATGTGAGCATGTTCTAAGGAGAGCTGGCCTGCACAGTCAGGAGCAGGCATTCTGCTTCTCACAGTGCATGTGAATTTGATCACACTTGAGGCACTTTTCAAACACTTACAAAATCAACAATTATGAGAACACTCAATATTGGACAAATATCCTTAATGTTGTTGATAAACAATGAAAATTAGTAGAACACCTACGGAGAACAATTTGATGCTATTTTCCAAAAATTTAAGTTTACACGCCCTTTGACCTGAAGTTCACCTATAGTAGTTTATCATATATATGTGATATGTAGAGAGAAAGAGGGAATATATATCCAGATATAGATGTAGATATGGATATGCATTATTTGTAGCAGCAAAATATTCATCAGTAGTACATATTGATGTACTGCTGATGTGTTCTCATGAAATGGAATGCTTTGTATAAATATTTTAAAATGAGACATGAACTGGGTATATAGCTCAGTAATACAGCATATGCTTAGCATTCATGAAGGCCTGGGTTTTGTCCCTGGCACTACTGGAAAGTGTAGGTAGCACAGTGGCACAAGCCTCTCATCCTAGCACTCTGAGGAGCTGAGGCAAGAGGACTACAAGTTTGAGCCCAGGCTGGGAAACTTAGGAAATTAGCAGGAGCTCCCTTCTGCCCGAGAATAAGGTCTGGGGCTGTAATTCTGTGTACAGGCTCTGAATCCAGTCCCTAATAGTAAAAATGAAGAGAGAGAGACAGACACAGAGAGAGAGAGAGAGAGAGAGAGAGAGAGAGAGAGAGAGACATAAATGGTTGCAAAATGGTTGCCTGTCTACGTATATATAACGAATGTACCTGTGCTTGTGTGTGCCTTGTCTTCTGGCTGGGGACAGTTCTGAATACAAGAATTAAGGGATGGGAACAAGATGGTTAGACAGAAAGGACAAGGAAGGAAAGAGAGTTCTCAAATATATTTTTTGTGATGTTTTGACTTTGCAAGCATGCAATGCTATGATCTATTTAAAAACAGAAATAGAACGTAAAACATTTTCCAAATGCTCCAAAAGAGACCAAACAGGAAGAGAAATCCATAAAGTAAGTTTGAGCATCAGAATAGGGAATCTGCTAGTCAGAAGGAGCGACTGAGTTGCATGATATATTTAGGTCATTTGACTGACAGGACAAGTGATTTCGTCAAAATAAAGAGAGAGCAAGCTCTCCTGTGGCCAACAGTCACTACTCTTGTTCGTTCCAGCTAATATTTCTCAAAAGACTTGGCAGCGGTTGCTTTCCAGGACATCCTGGTCAGGAGATCATTGTTGCCATAATGTCCCCAGCTTCTAGATGAACATTTTCTAACCAATATGTGTGTGCTATCCATGAGAACCACGTCCGTCCTGGGGAGTTGGAGTGCATAACGCATTCCCCCCCCCCCGTCCCTTCCTCCCCTCACTCTCCCTCCCTCTGCATAGCCCCAGGTTTGAAGCAGCCTCACCGTGTGACTCAGGAGAAGCTTATCCCACTTGATAACTCCATCCCTGTCCAGGGCAGCAGTCTGATAGGTACACGGAAGGGTGACACTTCCTCCTCGGGCTGCCCGAAGAAAGTCCTGGGGGCTTTCCACATAGATGGCATCAACGGTCACCCAGGCTGGAGGGAAAGCAAGAGGTAAGAGGTAAGTGACATGAGCACAACCTCTCACGGCCCAGGGGACACCGTGAGCTGTCCTGGAACGGGAGCCGCCCTTGCCCCTGCAGCCCCAGCTGTGTCTGCCATAAGAATGATCATGACCATGGCTGCAGCTGGCCTCCTCTGGGACTGCACAGAGTGGGGACGACACATGTGTCCAGGTTGCCTTATCCCTACAGCATCACAAAGTGGTGGCATGTACTTGGAGGTGGGAAGCCTGGCTTTGGAGCTCAGTCCCAAGGCTACCAACTGTGTACATTTTCTAAGCCTCAGATTTCTCACAAGTAAGGTAGAATTCCTATTATTCCTATTTTGTAGGAAATGTTGGGGATGGAAAACAGTACTACAGTTTATAGTTTTATTACGACAGGCACATAGAAAACTCTTAATAAATAAGATCTGCCATCTTTTTTGTAGTGATAATGATTTGTTTGCTTAAATATGCACAACCCCTTCTACACTGTTGGCATAAACCAAGTGCAAACTAGTAGTATTCTGATATGTACTATGGAAATCAGTATGGAAAATCCTTAAAAACAAACTAGAAATCCCAGCTATTTCTTACCTAGGTATCTTCCCAGAAGAGTTACACATATCATATTACAGTGATTCATGCATACCCATATTTACAGTGACACGACTCATAATAGCTAAATGATGGAAGTGCGCCCGTCAACAGATGAATGGACAAAAATATGGGATGTTGTGGCTTGTGTCTAGGTGTTCCCCAAAGCTTCATGTACTCATAGGTGGGGCTTCGTTTTTGGGGGAAGGGTCTACAGGGCATTCAGGGTCTCACTACTAGATCAGACTCGTAGCGATGCACTTGTTTACTGCCTCCCAAGAGCTAGGATTACAGGCACATGCCACCACACCCTGACTCACTTGCCAGCTCAGTGCACCCCAGGGGCGGGGCCAGCACGACAGGCCTGGGGATCAAACCCCCAGCTCATGTGCCTGCTTGCAGGTGCTTTAATCCACTGAGCTATTTGGCTGGCCCAGGTGGGGATTTTTCAAAAGTGACTGGATCTGGAATGTGTGATGCTGGCAATAAAAACGTGTGACTACTAAATCAGGCCACTGACTGGAGTGGCCCCTGTCCCAAGCCCAGAGTCTAGAGAGAATATAGAAAGGACAGAAAGAAGTGCTACGGTCATGTAGACTTGCTTCTTTGCTCCTATGGTGTCTTGCTGCCTCTGTGTGCCATGAACCACGTCCCTTTTGCAGTGCCTGTCTGCCACGCCACCCTGCCTCCGAGCCGGCGGATTATGGACTGAAACCTCTATAAACTGCGAGTCAGAATAAACCCTTCTTCCTTTGACTTCAGGTGTGGCAGTAACTAAGACATGGTATTTATACATGACAGAGTGCTGCTGTTATGAACAAGGATGCACTTGGGTTGTTCGTAGGAGAATGATACGCCTGGAGACGATCAAGTGAAATAAATCAGACACAGAATCCTAGATACGCATGATTTCTCTTGTCTGAGCAGCCCAAAGTATAAATAAGTTCAAGCACAAAATAAAAGACAGACCGTAGGAAACAAGGACATAGAACTTTCGCAAGTGGGAAGAGGACTGGGAGATGGAAGGGGAGAGGAAGCATGAGCAGAGTTGAGATGGGTGATGTCTGTGAGGCAGCTCCCCATGATGGATGTGATCCTTACATACTGCACACACAGGCTAATGAAATAAAAATAAAAGATACTCATGGGCTGCTTACCTATGGTCCAGATTTGTGAGTGAGATTGAATCTGGGTGAGCGATAGAGGGCACAGCCTAGGAAGCTCATAAGTGTAAGTTTATCGGAAAGAGTTAAGAGTATGGCTACACCTTGTTCCCATCACTCCTACTCTGTGCTGGGATGAGGACTCGCCCCCTCCGAGAAGTGGGAAGCTTCCAGTCTGGGTGGGCCTGCGGCTGTGATAGTGGTAACGCTAGGTGCTCTGAAGCTAATGCATGAGAGGCCGTGCAGTTTTCCTGGTCTTCTGGGGATGTTCACAGCAACAGCTTGGGAAAGATGAGTTCCTTGAGGTCTATAAGAGCTGGGACTCCCACGTGGGCCTTTGGGGACCAACTTCAGCACCCACAGAAGTGAATGAGCAAATGCAGCCAACCAGCTGCCCAGCTGGGGTGGAGCTCAACTCCTTGTACAGCTCCAGTCCTGGAGACTTGTGAGTGCAACAGTGGGAAGCCACCAGTTTGTCATGCACCGTTCGGTGGTTGGCATAGCGGCCTCTGGATGGACAACATGGCGAGAACCTCCTCCAGAGACACAGCTTTCTGCAGGGGCCACGCAGCAGCTGGGGGTATTAAGTGCGACTGAAATGCATAGTGAATGTTTAAAGTTTAGAAATTTATTAAGGTAAAAATCGCATCACCATGATTCTTCCTCAAAAATGCCCCACTCTCTTGGAATGCACTTATCCCATGGTGCTTGCCGCTTTCTGAAGCTCCTGTGGAACTCATCTTTCCCAGGTGTCTTTGGTTGTCTTGATGTCCCAGATCCACTTAACATGTTCATCTTTCATGGTTATCTTCCCTTTGGAGAAGACTCAGAAGTTGCACAGTGCCAGATCTGGGAATAAGGTGAACGAGGATACACTGGAGTTTTTCAAAAATGTATTTTGTGTAGGGTCTCACTATGCAACTGGGACTTATAGTGATCTTCCTGTTTTCAGCCTCCCCAGCACTGGGATTACAGGTGTGCAACACCATGCCCGGTCTCAGTGGTTGGCTCAGGTTGCCAAGAGGTGGGGCCAGCATAGCATGTGGTGCAGGAGATCAAACCCAGGTCCCTATGCTCACATAAGCAGATGCTTAGTCTGTTGAGCTATCTCACCAGCCCTGAAACACTGTAACTTTATGAGCACACCTTCCTGGATGGAACTTGGAAGTGGCATCTTATAAAGACACTCAGGAAAGTGGGCCTCCACTGCTTTTAAAACTTGTAAGAACATTGGGATAAGTGTGTTCAAAATGAGGGAGAATATTTTGAAAGGGATTACTGGCCATGTGTCTTATTGCAATAAATTTTTAGAAATTGGAACATCCATTATGTATTTTCATCATCCCTTAGAGCCTTGGTGCATGTTCAGGGAATAACAAGGAACCTGGTGCACTAGGCGGAGATGAGACAGAGAAGGAGGGGAACCTCACACAGCCGAAAGGCTGCAGCTCTGACTGAAAGCCTTATATTTTTCTCTGAAGGCAGCTGGATGTTCTTGGGTAGTCTTGTCTCAGTTACCCTTCTCCTGTTGCTGGGACAAAATATCTGACATCCCAAATTAAGAAAGGAAAAGTTTATTTAGCTCACAGTTAGTGGGGGTTTCAGTCCATAGTTAGCTGGCTCCAAGGCAGAGTCACATATAGCAGAGAGTAACTGTCCATGGAAGTGACAAAGAGCAGAAAGCAAGAGAAAATGGGAAGAGTAGCAGCAACAGGGCTACAGAGAGCAAGTCTCTCTCCTCCTTATCTGCCCCAGGCTGGGTGTAGTGTCCACACCCATAATCCCAGCAGTACTCAGACCTATAATCCCAGCCTTGGATCATGAATGAATCACAGACTCTAGAACCATGCTCCCAATGACTGCATGAGCCTTTGAGGGGACAAATACACACAAACCGTAATACTTGTGGAGAGCTAATACTTGTAGGATATATGAGAATGTAAGTAGGGTGACGGTAAGATGCAGGGCTTAGAGGGAATACCAATGCTATGTAGTTTCAAATGGGCTAAAGATGCATGTGAGTAGGAGATTTGCACTTGATCTTAGCCAAAAGGCTGAGAAGCGATGTGATTGGTAGATTTGGCAGGAGGAGCGAGTGAGCTTTTTCTCTGAGCATTCCCATCTTGAGGTTGCATTGCAAGGGAAGAAAATGTCCCCACTGAAGATCACAGTCCCTTGCCCCACTTTCGAGATGCCACTAATCAATTGAGGTCTCAGCAGGATTAGCGCATTGCCTTTCAAAATTTGGTTGTATCCCCAGCACTCAGGAGGCTGAGGCAGGAGGATCGGTGCGAGTTCGAAACCAGCCTGGGCTACAAAAGTAAGCTCAAGGCCAGCCTGAACTGCATAGTGAGACCCTGTCTCAAAAAAAGACAAAAATAAATAAATAAATAAATAAATAAATAAATAAATAAATAATAAAATTTGGTTGTATCAATAATGATTTGAAAAATTATAACATCCATACTCTGTGTTCTGTATAACTAATAGGAAGACAACAGTATGCATTGTATCAAATATTGAAATGTAGTACTAGTGTGTTTTGAAACTGTCACATTGTTATTTCTTATTAAAAGTAATAATAAAAAAGAACAAAAATGCAAATATATTCTGGGAACAGGATTGTTCATTCTTAGGGTACAGTGCTTCATTCAAAGACTGTCCTTCCTGGGGTGGGAATGAGCTACCTTCCCGGAGTGGACACATGTGGCCAGGGCAATAGTAATCCAGGAGCCACTACAAAAAGTCCAAGAGAACCAGACACTGGGGGCAAGAAGACCTGTAGGCTGTCAAAAGCCAGCCTTCTATTCCTTGCCATTTTGAGTATTGTTCCTTGAGATGACAACCAGTGCTAGGGACACAAAAAATCAGCTCAAGTCCTGGTCTCTTTAGCTGAGGGTGCCTAGGCCAGAGGTGCCACCCCGGTGGACTCTGTTTATCCAGTAGCCCTTAACATTATGCTAATGTTGGTCTTTACATTGTCTCTAGCCAACTGAAAACACATTTGTGATCATGGTCATCACTGGAAAGTTACTATTGGTCAGGAGGCTGGCTGCTGGAAGGGTCCTCTGGCCCATATGCCAAGTGCTCATCCTGTTCAGATGGCACATCTGGAGGTTGTCTGTATCCATGACAACTGCCAGTCCCCACATCTCTGCCCTTGCCTCAACCTGTTTCATTGGAGCCTTCTCCTTGGGCTAGCACTCCCAGGTCCCTGTAACCTGCATAGTGATTCCTGCACATCCTGTACCTTATTCAAGAGCTACACAGTAAGGAGCTGCCAGCACTGACAGGACCAGGTGGGCTGTTCACCGATGATGCCACGCGCTGGTGCACTCTAGCTGATGGTACCTACTCCCGCTAGCAAATTGAAGAGAGCCAACCCACTGACATTCCTCAGCACAAGTGAGTGTCTAGTTCTCTGCTCTCTCAATAGCAAAGTGCTGGTTGGATACAATAGTGTGAACTTATAATCCCAGCACTTTGGGAGACTGAAGAAGAAGGAAGATAAATTCTAGTTCAGTTTCAGCAGCTTAGCAATTTAGCAAGACCCTCTGCCCACAAAAGGCAAGATAAGAAGATAAGATAAGATAGGATAAGATAAGATAAGATAAAGGCTGGAGATCCAGCTCAGTGTGAAGGCCTGGACTCAATCTCCTGTCCAAAAAAAAAAAAAAAAAAAAAAAAAAAAAAATGTTGAGCTAACTGGAAAAGGAAGGAAAAGAGCTTGCATGTGGATATGCAGTCAGTAAAGCTCAGTTCCTGTTGGTGCCCTGTTAGGCTAATTATGACTCAGTGGCGAAAGCTCCGTGCAGGTTCTTTACAGGTGCTTTCCTACTCCTTCTCATGTTTTCCTTAGTCTCCTCAGAGGTGGACATCTGCTCGCACCCATTTTGCAGATGACACAATGAATGGCTAGGGAAGGAAGGAAAGCTCTACCCCAACCTGATAATTGGCAAACAGCAAGGCAGCACAGATCCAGGCGAGGCAGCAGTGCAGTGAGAGTGTGGAGCTGCTGTGGAGCTGCTGCTGAGCGGGGCCCAGCGCTCTCAGTCACCAGCTGGGCCCCAGGAGCTGGGCCGGGGCGTGTCTGACAGCCAGCAGAATCCATAAGTCCATTTCCTGTTTCACTCTTGGACCAACCCCGCCTGCAGTAATGCCTGTGCGCTTCCGTCAGTCCCCATTCAAGGGCTTCACGTATGCCTGTCACGTGTGGCCAGGTGCCCGATCTGTTCTGGGAGCTGAGTGCAAGCCTGAGCTTGTGGACACAGACTGGGCCCATACACACACTCAGTTGTCTTAACTGAGCTCCGAGTGCAGTACTCTGTGGCAGAAGAGAACTCAACAGGAACTTTAAGGGAGAGGTAGCCAGGGCTGGTATTGTTGCCGGAGCAGCGCCCCTGCTGGCCAGCACCCCTCAGCTCTCAGTGCTTTACACTCTGTCAAGGGGAGCAGGCCAGATTGGCGAGGTTGGCAAAATCTCCAGACATCAAGGGGCACACACCTAGAATCCCAGCACTCTTGTAGGCTGAGGCAGGAGGATCACATGTTCAAAGCCCAGCCTGGGAAACTTAGCCACTGATGCCAAAATATATGTCAAAAATATAAATTTTAAAATGGCTGGAGTTACAATTCAATGCAAAGGCCCTGGGTTTAATACTCAGCACCACTACAAGAGGAAATAAAGACCCCACAAGGCAACATGCTCCAATCAACTAACTACCCCACTTCTGCCTCTTTTCTTGGCTAGTTCCACCTTTCTCCTGATTTGGAAGCATCCCTCTGGTACCTTCATTCCTGCATCCATATCTGCATCTGTTACGATTTGTGTCTAACTGTCCCCCCAAAGCCTCATGTAGTCATGGGGCAGAGACTTCTAGAATATGAGATTAACTCATGATCCACTGGGATTATAGGTTTTAGTACTGCAGAGATTATGGGTGTGGCCTGAGGTGGATATCCTGAGACAAAAGAAATCGAATGTAATATAAGAGAGAGAGAAACAGACTCTGTGTGTATATATATATGTGTGTGTGTTGTCTCTGTTGCCGCTGTTGCTGTTCCACCACCATGAACTGCTGCTCTTTGCCATATGCCAGTCTGCCTTAGAGCCAGCCGAATAGGGACTGAAACCTCCAGTAACTGTGAGTTAAATAAACCTTTCCTTCCTTCATTGTGGGTGTCCCTTTATAAGTATCATAGAGCTGTTCCACAGCTACTATGATGCTACTCTCATAGTACCACTATGCTACTCTCAGGAAGTAGCATCTCAGAGAGTTTAAATGCACAGAATGTCTCTGCTAAAAATCCAGTTCCTTCTTTTACTAAAGATACAAGCTTGGGCAGTTTATTGAGCTCTTAGTGCCACAGGGTCCTACCTGAGAAAAGGAGTACATGGGGATTAAGTGTCATGACATGCGTATGTGGTTTGGTTGCAGTCGCTCCTAACTCGTAATCAGTGCTCATTACCTTGTGTGTCTATATTTCCTATCAAGCCACTTCTAATTTCTCATCCCTTGGTCTCTTGGCAAAATGCATCCTTGGTTAGAAGTTGACCACAAGACACAACCACCCATCATCACCATGACTGAGCTGTTAGAAAACAATATATCAATTTTACATATCACTAAGAGTGAGTCAAAATCATGTTATGGGAATAGATTTGCAGAGGACAAAAGATAAATGGATGAGAAACAGCTCATAAAGCAAAAAGCCTTGCATGAATGTTGAGTGTGTGCTAGTTAGATGCTATTTGTAAACTTGAGAAGGATTTTTTTTTTTTTTTCAAAATCAGGGGTTAAGCTCAGGCACTTGTGCTTGCCAGGCAAATGTGTATTCTGCTGAGCTATCTCCCTAGCCCCAACCTGGGAAGGATCTTAAGAGACCGATCCTATTCCCTAAGGCACACTTACACTCTCAATGGTCCCACATGAGAAGTTATCTTCAGTTCAAGAACTTTCTGCCCCTAGCTTCCATCCTTCTGCTAATTCAGTCAATATTCCCATTCTGATAGTAATAGCAATGAAACATCTGTCTGCTCTTGTTAGTAATTTAGCTCATCCAGTTATTTTCATCCTGACCCTCAACCATATGCTTATGAGCTCTGTCATCCCTCGCTTTCTCTTCTGCAGGACCTCTGTGTCCCCACTTGGTGGATGAGACAGAAGCATTAGGTGGGACACCAAGCCATGACCAGGAAATTGGGAAGAACAGGAGTTTGTTTCTGGAAGCTTCCATCTACCTCTCTTGTGCTTCCTTATAGGCTAACATGCATACACCCTTCCAGTGGCCCACCCCAAACCATAGCCTCAGCTCCCTGCCCTGTGCTTCCTTTGACCTGTGCCCCACTTGCTCTGTAAGTTTCCTTCCTTCTGTCCTCGTGCCCTCTAATCCTTTCTTCCCCAAAGCTGGCTGAGCTCTTCTGAGTGGCATCTGATAAGCTAAGTGGCCATAACGGGTTAATACCAAATGGCGCATCAAGCTCCAGCGTGTCCACTTAGTGACCGCTGGCAGGGTTTCCCACAAGGGAAGAGCCACCCACATTTTCCCACATCATTGTCTGTGGGAAACATTTTTGAGCACATGCTGCATCCCAAAGAAGGTGCCCTGGCCCTCGAGCAAGGTTGCTGCCTTGCCCTCGGCGCCACTCACTGCCTGAGTGCTTATCATTCGTAAAACTTGCTAGCACGTTATGCTCAAGTAGCCAAGAGCCCAAGCAGCAGAGCCAAGCGGGCATGGCTGGCATCTTCCTGCTGCCTTTTGGGCAACGGAATGAACTGTGTGCCTCAGCTTCCTTTACTGTAAGATGTGGGCAACCACATGCCCTAACTCAGAGCTGCTGTGGGGGCCGAGTGACTTAGCCCTGAGGGTCTATCTTTTACCCTGGCACAGCAGCCAGGACTCCATGGGCACTGCACTGTCACTGTGTCATTCTTACCATTACATCACATTCCCGAAGGCTCAGCAAAGTGACCCCCCCCAGGGCAGAACTCCCGTAAAGTGCTCTTTGTTAGCCAAGGAGTTACAGAAAATTTATGCTAAAAGCATGGGTGGCATCTGCAAGCAGAGAATCTTGGTGGGAGAACTTTCCCTCCTGCATTGCTAGAAATTCCCTAAAAACAAGACAAAGCACAGGAGGAGCTCCAGAGAGGGGAAGCCGAGTGTGCAGGATGCCCTACATGACCACAGGAGAGGTCATTTAACATCCCTGCAGAGGTGGGGTGCAGGGACCCAGCCCACAGACCTGATGCTCGCTTGCTTGTAAATAGTTAAGATTTGTTAAGAAGATAATAAACTGAGCTAAAAGAAAAGTAATACATCCAGGGCAGATAATGAAATGCTTGATGGAACTAAGGCATCCCCAGCACAATTACAGAGCCCTGGGGAAACTGGTGATGATGCCTCCGCTTAGGAAGATCCATTTATTCAAGAAACCACATTCTGGTGAGGCAGGAAATGTAGAGGGCCAGAAAAGACCTAGCTGACCCCAGAGTTAGATATGCTGCAGCAGGGTTGAGGAAAAGTGCATCTCCAGGTGGAAGGAGGCCATTCCCACATGCGGGCCAGGGTGTCCTGCTTCCCTCCATGGACAGCCCCTAAGGCTACCCGGTTGGGGGCTCTGGAGGAAGAAGGGATGGGAAGGGAGGTGGGTGGCAAACAGCTCAGCCATATGGGAGTGGTGGTGCATGCCTGTGACACCAGCACGCGGAGGAGGCTGGGGCAGGAGGAGTGGACGTTCAAGCCCAGCCTAGGCAATTTAGTGAGGTTTGTTTTTGTTTTTGTTTTTGAGACCCTGTCTCAAAACAAAAGTAAAGAAAGAGGCTGGGATTGTAACTCAGTGCAAAGGCCCTGGGTTCAATCTTCAGTACCATGCACAAATACAAACACACACAGAAAGATCTCCGCCAGTGTGTGTGGCAGGGTATGATCCATGTGGATCTACAGGAATCCATACATTCAGGTCACATCAGTGAATTTATTCTGGACTCCTAGTTTAGTGTGAGGCATTTCCCACCTCTCTGAAAGGCCACCAGGACCACACTAGCACCTTCTGCTAGCTGGTTTTTTGAACTGCTTCAGGCAGCATGCACCCCACATCTATGTACTGCTCACGTGAGGTGGGGCTGCGTGTGAAGGCTCCTCCCCTCCCCTCCCCTGAGGGCCTTCTCCACCAGCAGCTCTGAGTCTTAGACTTCTCTTGCACCCATGCCCTGCTGGCTCAATCTCCAGGGGTCTGTGCAAGGCTGTGCACTAATTAGACCTTATCGACACACTAGCTTGTGGCACAGCCCCTGCCCAGGATACAGTTAGAATTCACCAGAAGCCCATATCTTAATGAAACTCAATTGTTAAACTGTAGGTGTGAAAGCACTTGGGGGAGGAGGCTCTGTTAAAAGGAGGAAAGAAGATTCTAGCGGAAAGGCTTATTGAGAAAGTGGGATGACACAGCTCCCCAGAGGACTTGAGCATGTGAAGGAATAAAGCAGGAAGCAAAACTGTCCCTCACACGATCCCAACTGCACATAATCACAGACGGCAAATTCTAGAAGAAAACAGACCAGAAGACAAGCAGTTCTCACACCAGTTATCTTTTGAATTGAGGACAATGGGGAAGTCAGGGGTTTCTCGTTGGCGTCGTTGTATTTTCCAGATGTTCTGCAATAAATACACAGCTCTCTTTGAACTGCAAAGCTAAGGAGGAGGTGAGGAAATGGGGACCGCGAGGGGCAAGCTGTGGTCACAAGAAGGCACCCGACACGAAAGGTGAGAGCAGGGGGCCACAAAGCAGCTTGAAAAGGTTTCTTTGGGCCCCTCCACGCTAAAGATGGAGAGAATCAAATGGTCTGTAGGTTGTCAGAAAGGAGCTTCCAGAAAGGAGGAAGCTGAAAATAACGAAGAGAGAGTGAGCAAGGGCCTGAGGAGAAGGGGGAAGGGCAGGGTCGGGCGCAAGGGCAGCCCAAACTGCTCCTGGCAAACGCCCTGGGTTCCTCTGGGAGCAGATGGAATAACTCAGTGCACAAGAGCAGGGCAGTGAGATTTAGGACACTGATCTATAGTTTCTGTTCCTCTCCCAGGGACCTTTGTGACCATCCTAACTGGAAGTGTATCTGCAGCTCTATCCACCCATGCCAGGTGTTTATGGCTTCCCTGACTCACCAGGACAGAAAACAAAGAAACAGCTCAAAGGTCACTGGTAGCAGAGGAGTGGGAAGCACCTAAAGAAGGAGGCAACTTTCATGTGTGACATTTGGTTGCCTGGGCAGGGAGGGGCCAGGATGATCTGAGAGAAACAAGCCTGGCGGAGCAGGCAGGGAGAAGGCAACACAACGGAGACAGAATCCGTGCTGCCAGTGCGGGGCAGTTTGAGAACAACTAAACTTGACCTCCAAGCCTACCATGTCTTCCGTGTGTCTGATCTCAGCACCAGAATTCCCAGTTGAGGGACCCCTTCCCTAGCCAGCCCCCTTTAGCCATCAAGTCCTGGAAGGGGAAGCAGGACAGGCAGGTTTGGGGAGACGCAGCAACATAGCCAAATGAGAAACAGGGGCAGCCTGGAAGGACAGAGAAGCAGGAAAGGCAGGATGGGAGACAGTGACACCAAACAGGCCCGGTGCCCAGGAGGGGGATAGGGTGGGTGTTCATTCATGAATGCCCCTTCAGCAACGGTGCCAAGTGCCCGAAACCCAGACTCTATGCCAGGCATAGGAGGCAATATCAGCAGAGAGAGACAGTTTGGCTCTCACAGGGTTCCACCCTTTGGCTGAGTCAGATGGTCATAAATGAATAATCACAGAATGAATGTGAAACCACCAAGGTAATAAGTTCTACACATTCAGGGAGGAGACAGCAGGGGACTTGGGGAGGGCTGGGCTGTCCCGAGCAAGGGCCTGTGAAACTGAGTCAGAGAGGAGCACAGTGCATGTTGAGAAAATGGGAGAGGAGGCCGCCCAAAGAGCAAGATGCCATGCAGGGGCCAGGGGCAGGAGGACACAGCATATTCAAGAAATGAAAACAAGCCAGGTGTAGCCATGGTATCCCTGGAGTGGGGAAGGTGCGACTGCCAGGTGTGGTGGCCTTTAGCCTCATAATGCCATTTCAAATGCGCATACAGGCCATGCTCAACAGGCAGGCTTCTTCCATCAGGACAGCCGAGGACAGAGCTCAATACCAGCCACCCCTCCTGTAGCCATCAGGTGAATGGAAAAAGAAAATCTGGTAATGTAAACAGCAGAGCATGGGGCCATAAGTAAGATCACATTTCTGACATTGCAGGAAAACAGATGGGCCTATGCATCCGTTCCAGTGAAATAAGCCAAAGTCAGACTGACAGATACATGTTCTTCCTGATATGCAGAGTCTAAAGAAAATGACAAGAAAGTGGGAAAGAGACCATTATTAGACAACAGGAAATAAGTAATGGGGAGAAGCATAGGGAGAGCAATGGGGAAGAAGGATATGTGAAAATAAGTCTACTGAAGTCCAGTTTTTATAAAATTAATAGGTGATAGCAATAAAAGGGGAACAAAGAAAAGGCTGGGATCTGTTGACTGGCCCATAGAACGTAGAACATGATATCATAGTCCTTGGTCCATGTATTGGATTGCCACCCGGGGCTGAACCTTTTTACACCCAAGTTGAACTAGTGAGGTGCTGGGTATGGGAAGCCCACCTGAGGGCTGTTGCCAGCAGCATGAGAGGCAGAACTGGGGAAAAAGAGGTGAGACTGTCAGGGAAGCTGTTGGTTCTCTTGAGCTGTTCTGCTGGTGGACCTTGTCATGTTGGCTTTCCTGATGAACTTGGCTGTTCCTGTCGGAGGCGGAGCTTGGGACCTTGTTGTCACTGAGGATGGCTGAGGTTCACTTTAGGGGATCTCTGGCCCTCATCTTGAGCATCCTTTCCTGGCTCTGGAAGGGAAGTCTAGAGAAGCTTGTCATGTTGGCTTTCCTGATGAGAACTCAGCTTTGCTCAACGTAGGAGGAGCTCGTGACCTCACTGTTGCTGAGGATGCTGTGGTACCTTGGGGGGAGCTCTGGCTCTTACTTTGAGCATTGCTTGCTGACTCCAGTTTAGATCCCTCAGCCAGCCAACACAAATTCTTCATTCCACTGGCACGGACTTTCTTCCCTCTACCACTGACCTTCGCACCTTTCCAGCACAGATCTGGGAAGCAGGCCTACATGAGATGTTATTGTGGGCTCGAGGCCTCCAGTTGAACTTGTAGAAGGCATTTTCATGGGCTCTAGGTCTTCAGCTGAATTCATACAGGACACAATTGTGGGATTCAGGCCCTCAGCTGGAATATTTGGTCTTTAGTGTGTGAACAGATTTCCTGAACTCTTGTCTCATTTACTCTTCTTTCATTACTGGGGCAAACACCAAACACTCAAAGTGGAGGAAGGAAAGGTTTATTTAGCTCAGTTACTGGGAATTTCAGTCTATACATCACTGGCTGCAAGGCAGAGTGGCACGTGGCAGAGACCAACTTTCATGGCAGCAGTAAAGAGCAGAGAGCAAAGGGAGTGGCAGCAGCTTAGGCAGCTAGCTAGCCTCTCTTCCCTCCTTACATTGTAATGTAAATTACCTGTCCCAAGGCAGGTGCAGCACCCACACCCACAATAATCAATCAAAACTCCAGGCTCCAAGGCTGGCCAAGTAGCTCAGCTGACTACCCAGGTTTGGCCACTGGTGTGCTGGGGCTAGACTACACAGAGTCTGATCTGTGTAGTGAGGCCCTATAGACCCTGTACTAAATGCACTTTTTAAAAAACTCCAGAAGCTGTCCCATGAACTGCATGAGTTTTTTGGGGGACACCTAGATGCAAATCATAACATTCCACCCCTAGAATTCCAAAGACTCATGCACACCCCTTTATACAAAAGACACTTTAGTCCATCTCTAAGAGTTGCCAGAGTCCTACAGTTTCAGCATTGCTGAAAAATCCAAGTCCTAAGTCTCCTCCAAGATCCAAGGTAAACTCCTAGCTGTGAGCCCCTGTACAAATAAAAAGTTAAATACTTCCAACATTCAATGGCACAAGATAAACATTATCATTACAATGGTAATGTTTAATGTAGAAACAACAGGGGAATACAAAGCATTGGTACCAATACAAGTCCAAAATCCAGCAGCACAAACATTAAGTCCTATAGTTCCATGTGGAACATCCAAAGCAATCTGTGGTAAATTATGAGCTCCATGTGGTGCTCTTGGTGATAGCTCCATGGCTTCTGTTTTAGGCTTGTTTGCTCCTTCCTTACAGTTCCCCTTAGATGATCGACATTCCTGGCTTTTCCAAACTTCTGAGATTTCCCCTGAAAAATCTCACTTGCAGCTTCACACACTGCCTTCCCAGGGTCATGTCGCCTGGCTTCCCAGGCCTTCTTCTGAAATCTAGGTGGAAACCTTCTCAACCTCAGAACTCCTGCATTCTGCAAGCTCCTAAAACCAGAGCCATATGGGTGATGCCAAGGTGCCCTGCCAGCTGGAGCAGTAGCCACACTTTCTTCTCTCTTGGCTATAGATGTTGAGCAACTGGATAACTGAGAACTCTGACTCTAATTCCAAGGAATAAATTCTCCATGCCAGTGCCATTTTGAAACCTGGTAAGGCTTCTGCCACTTTTTTAAAACCTGGGGCTCTGTGGCTTTCCTCTCAAGGCAAAGTCTCTGACCTTTGCAATTCTGAGGCTTCAAAGGATGGAGACCTGCCACCTCCTGTGATACTCTCAGGTCATCTTTTTGATTCTTTAGTTTCTTCTGGGCAACAGCGATCCTCTCAGCTCTGTCTTTGCATCCCATAACTTGATTGGAGCTTCCTTTCTGGTCAAACTCACAATATTTTAAACCATCTTCTGGGCTCTTTGCTCTTGATTCTCAACATAAATCTAAGGGCTCAAACAATAACCATGCTACTTCATCAATATTTGACTGCTTTGAGATTGCTTTTGAAAGATTAATTAGCCTGCCATGCTCAACCTGAGTCTCAGACAGTCTCTGGATAACAGCAAAATGCAGGCAAAATTTCTGCCAAGCCATAACACAAGTCTTCTGGAGTCCAACAACTAATGCAGTCTTTCTTGCCAGCAGACACCTCCCCAGCTTGGCCTTTATAGGAGGGCTTTCTGTCAGGCTCCTGAGCTCTGATCAGAATCTCTCATACATAACAGCAAAACTGTTCCAGTGTTTCTCTGGCAGGCAACATCTCTGAACCTTTCCCATCTCTTTAAATATCCCATTCCCAAAAGTTTATCATCCACATGGTCAGGTTTAGCCACAGCAATGACCCCACTCCTGGTGCCAAATTCTGTCTCAGTTACTCTTTTCTCATTGCTGAGACAAATACCCAACACTCAAAATGAAGGAAGGAAAGGTTTATTTAGCATAGTTAGTGGGGGTTTTAGTCCATACTCAGCTAGCTCCAAGGCAGACTGGCACATGGCAGAGAGCAACCTTTCATAGTGGCAGCAAAGAACAGAGGGCAAAAGGAGTGGTAACAGCTCAGGCAGCTAGATAACCTCTCTCCTCTCCTTATGTTGTAATGCAAATTACCTGCCCCAGTGCAGGTGCAGCCCCACACCCACAATAATCAATCTGAACTCCAGAAGCCATGCTGTGAACTGCATGAGGCTTTGGAGAGTTGCCTATACAGAAACAATAACACTTGGTATATGATTCTTTTGGATGATTCTTTATAAAATAATCTTATAAAATGTATCCTGTATTGTAATATTACATTTGCAAAATCCTCTAACTACAACAGGTCATTTCTGGGTCAGAATTTAACCATTTCCTATGCATTCAGGGATTTGTTCTAAGACTCCAGCCCCACTACAGAAACCGAAGTGAGATGCACAGTGAAGTCAGAATTCATGCAACTGGACTTCCTAAGTCCAGGCACCAAATCAGCAGTGAGACAATGAATGACCCAGGAAAGCAGCCGGATGATGCCAAACTGTGCTTCAAGCCACATGCAGCGTCTCTGAAGTAGCTAGTCATTAAAATCACATTTCTTCCAGCTCCAATTCATAACTCTGACCCTAGACTTGCACATCAGAACCACCTGGATAAGTATTTTAAAGCCAGAAACCCAGATCCTGTCCTCTGGATTCAGATTCAGAAGTTATGGGGGTCCTGGGGGAGTTTATTATTATTATTATTATTATTATTATCATTATTATTATTATTATTCCTTGAGTGATTCTCATGAACAAAAATAGCAGATAGCCACTGTCATAAACTGTCACCCATCCCACTCTGAATACATACCCCTCTTGACTGGCCATTCCCTGCATCCATTCTTCTCCATGGCTGGACCAGATCCAGGGCCCAGACTGAATTGAGTCATTTTAATCTGGATTCCAGATATTCAAGTAGTGTAATTCCTGCTGCATAAACAATGACTCTGACTTGTGGGCAAAGGCCAGCAGGTAATGGTCAGGCTCTGGGAGAGGTAGTTCTTAGGATTAGAGTGGCCTCGGCCCAGAGCATGGAGCAGATGGAGAGCAGGCTGCCTGTCCTACTTGCACATTCAAGCTCATAGAGACTCTTATGCACATCACCTTCCTGGGGTCAATATTCAAAGGGCATGAGCAGGACACTCCTTCATCTTATGTTCATCAAATGTGCATGTCTGATGCAGGGCCCCATGCACCACCCAGCCTGGGCCATGCCCCCACAGGGAGTGTAGACATGTAAGGGACCTGGGCTTGGACATGCATTCCAGGCAGGGCCAGCTGGGGAGTGCTCCCCATGGGCTTTAGATAAGTCCTCATGTGGCCATGCAGTCAGGGAAGGCCATGCTGCTGGGGATGGGCCAGGAATAGTTCTGGCATTGTGAACGGCCTCTGAAGGCGACAAAGAAGCTTATTTCTCACTAAAACTCACCAGAGGTGGAGCACCCATGACTTGATTAAAACATTTTGTTTGGGAAAAGCAAAAGAATTTTTTTCTTCTGGTATGATATTTGAAGATTAGATTCCTTCATTCATTGTGTAAAGCAGTACTTTCTAACTTAAGCTAAATTAGGAAAACAAGGAAGTTTCTTGCATTTTTAGGAAGATGGGTTTAGTGCAAGCACGTGTGTGTGTGTGTGTGTGTGTGTGTGTGTGTGTGTGTGTCAGGTCTACAGAGATGTCAATGCCTCCTGGCAGAGTTGGTCAATGACTTTCTTGGTCTGGAGCTTTCAGGATGGGTCCTTTTTTAGGCATCTCTTTTTATAATTAGACTTCCCATCACAAATCTTCCATGGAAAACCGTAGCTGAAAATTTTTCCCAGAGACCTGATTTTGTGCACGTATCGGAGCATTTTCTCTGGCAGCTTTTGGGGAGGTGAGTCACACAATGATAACAACTGAGGGATAACAACTTAGGGACCTCTTGTCCAGCATTAGCTTTATTAGAGCTCTCGCTGCCACTGAAGTCTCCTTACATTTGCCCAAAGAATATTAACACCAATAATAATCAGCAGTGTTTGAGCACCTGTTATGTCCTAGGTACTGCTCTAACATCTGTACCTGTGCAGATCCAGTTACAATCCTTAATAATCCTGTGGGAGGGACAGTGGAACTTTACACTTTGTAAATTACCTTCTTCACTTCAGTTTGGGGAGCTGAGCTGTACCAGGTGAAGTTTTTGCCCACACTTCACTCAGCGAAGGAACAGGGGCTGCAGCCAGGCACCCTGATTCTCTTTGGTGGCACTAGAGTGTCATGGTATGGGTGCCATCTTTCTGGCAGTAGGGAACATTTGGTCACTGCTTTCGTTTGGAATTGTCAGCATATGATACTATAAAGCTGACCAAATTTGGTCAGTTTTATCTATCTTTTATTTGCTAGTGTGCTGACTTTAACCGCTGCCAGAGACTGCCTGCTCTCTTCTGCTTCCCTAAGTTTGATGAGACTGGGGCCTATCTCAACAGCTTAGCATTTCCTTACCAGCCAAAACTATTGGCATAATCAGATGGACAAAGGAGGATGGAAACTGCCCAGTCCTCCAAAACCCGACTTGAGCTCCACCTCCACCAGGAAGCTCTCCCAGATTTCTTTGCTGCCCTCCAGACCTCCTCTGTCTGTCACACTTTCACAGTTGATCTTTGAAGGCCTTTTTACTCCCTGGGATGGCAATGATAGTTTCACTACTCAGTACTACTTCCTAGTGGCAGATTCTGCCACATGCCTCAGGCCACCAAGCCTGATCCCTCTGCCCCACAGCTCTGGTATCTTTCCCTTAGAGTAGATACAAAGGGAGAAAAACTAATGGGCACCAGGTTCTGGGCTGAACTACAGAGAAGAGGAAGAGAGGCAGTGAAGGGGGAAGACCCAAGTTATCGGTGTGTTGGAAAGCATGGCCCAGAACTGGTTCTGCCGGATGAGGTGACAGGGGAAGAGGCAAAAGGGCTGCTCCAGGATACTCAGGAGTAAGGGGCCTTTCATTCCAAGCCAGGAACCAATTGTGTTCAGGGTCTTTTTTCCCCAAACTGTATTACTTTTTTAAACTGCATATATCACTACCAGACTACATGTATGGCATGGAAGAGTCCAGTTCAAGAGATGGTCAGAGACTTGCAGGCCCAGCTGGGACAGAATAGTTATTTCCTTTTAGCTGCTATCTCTCAGAGCTGACAGCAACCTTCCGTCTAGATCTGATGGCTGGGACTCTGGTCATTCCAGACTCCTTAGCCCCAGGTTGTCAACACCTCAGAGGTACTCAGTAAAGAGCTGTTTATAGAAGAATAAACAAACCCAGCTATCTAAGTAGATAGTGAGGGGCCTGAAGCCCTCAACAGAGGGACCTCAGGGCCCACTTGACCCAGCTGAGTGAATTCAACTTTTCTTGGTCTAGCTCTTCTTTTCTGGGACATTGCACCCAGAATGCATAGGGATGGGGGCTTCCCAGCACTGCTCTTACCTCTTCCCATTCCTGCCAGGTCCTGAAAGGCCACAACCATTTCTGGCTGAGGGCCCTGACTATACTTCAGTGTGTCCAAACTACTATCTCTTGCTGTTCACTTGGAAGATTTCCATTCCAACCCTTCCCCACTCTGTGGGTCCCCCCCACAGTGACTTTGCTACTTAAACTTTGATTTGGAATCAATCACAGATCTATGTGGGAGGCAAGAAGCTCCTGTTCTTCAGTTTTCTGTGCCCGGAGTACACAAAGACCAAGGAGCTTTGGCCTTTGGCAATGGCCATCTGTGGCTTCTCTGTGCGTGATATTGTGTAAGTAGCCTTATCTCTACACCTCTATTTCCTTATCTGGGCTGCACAAGTTAACATCCTTATCACTGTCTTTTTCTGCTTTCAAGGCCACAGTTAAAGTTCTAGGTAGCAAATGCATCTAGACCCACAGGCTGTACTTTCAGGAAACATGGATTCAAATACTTTTCCCTACAGCATTTATATTGACCCTATTGAGACCAGAGGGTAGGGTGTGGCAAAGCTGGTCTGGACAGCAGGCTAGACCTGTTCAGTAAAAAAAAAAACCCAGAATACATGCACAGAACAGTTCCCAAAGTCCTGAACATGCACTTCTAGCGAGAGCTTGGACAGGTATTTGATAGGACAGCCTACACCTGGCATGAGCCTCAGTAACAGGTGACACACAAGGACAGTGGATGCTAAGCTTTTTCTACTATATGCTTTTGCTGTATTCCACTTTCTCTTGTAAAGAATAATTCCTTTCGTGCTTTTTCATGGCCCAAATCCGCTCTGCAGAGCCAATTTCTTTTCCTATCTTTAATAAATGTAAAACTTTGCTACCATTTGCACTTGTCTTGACCAATTCTTTATTCAGCAGAGAAAGAACCTAGAAACTAACTCTAGAAGGAGTTTCTAACACCCTGAAGCCCTTTGAATTCTTCATTTCAGCAAAGGGTTGGGATTTTGTTTACTAATATGCAGATGAAAACCATTCTCATCTGGGCCCTGGTCCGGAATGGAGAGTAAGCAGCTCTGCCCACGGCCTCTCCTTCAGCACTTGGCCCCTGGGCCCCACCCACCCCTGGGCACCAGACAGGAGGGCTTCACTCACCTGCACACAGCACCCACAGCACCGGCTGCATCTTTCCTTCTGTGGTTTTGCTCCCTCTCTGCTCCAATCCCAACAGCGGCGGGTACCAATCTGTGGCCTGGCCAGCCTGAGGTCTCTGCAGTTCTGCTTGTCCTGTGCACCTCTGCCCAGGCTCATCCACAGGCCCGCCCTCCTCTGAACTGGCAGGTGAGCTCACCAATGGCGTTGGGCTTGTGCTCCACCTATTGCTGTGAAGATCCCAAGAGGAGCCTCTCCTACTTTCCTCTGGAGCTGGTCACCTCTTCATCTTCTCCCTAGTTAGCAGGTGTACAAAGTCCTGGGCCTTGCGCTAAGGTGTGGGCCTCTCTCATAGCTGACAGAAGCTGTTGCCACATATTAAAAAGATGGGATTCCAAGCTAGTAGAAGAAGGGTGTTGTTCACTTTTGCTGGAACACTTAGAGACCTTCTATGATTTGATCCACTTTCTTCCTGGTCTCAAGTCTCCGTCACACCAAGACAGACACACAGTAGTGGAGAAGACAGGAAGCTCTTTCCTGAGAGTTTACAATGCCCAAGCAAACAAAGAGGACAATGTTGGAGATCATGGGACCACCTTGGGGCAGGCAGTCTTACAGGGACTATTCAGGTTTTTAACCCCAAAATATCATGTCCTGAGAATCACCTCAGTCCCAAGCAAACTGAGATACTAATCAGCCTACCTGAGTGTGACACACTCTGTGGCAAAGTCCAGAAATAGCCACTGGTGTCAGTCTCTTCCATAGATATAACATATATTAGAATATACCCGATATCACTGTTTGTAATGAAGGTTGTACATTTTCTTTCAGTTAACAAAATACCTTAGTGTCTTTAGGATGTGTGATCAAAGCTATGGGGACAGCTGCTATTGAGTGCCACCCGGGAGAAAGGCAGATTCATGAAAACATGGCATTACGTCCCCATCTGCCTTGTTCACCACATCTGACATTGTGTGGCTTCTGGCTCTTTCCCAAAGTCAAAATGACCGAGGACAGTGAACATCTGAGTCAAACAAGCACATCAAGATAGGCATGGCAACACATGCAAAAACACTCACCAAAGAGGACTTCCAGAATTGCTTCAGAAAGTGACAAGAATGATGGGATAAATGTGTTCAAAGCAAGACAAAGGATTTTGAGAGGAATTCAATTGCACTTTGTGATACATTTTTAAAAACTGAAACAATCACCATGTTTTTCAGACACACCTGGGTAACGATTCACTTCCCTGTATTCGTATTAGGTCCTTAGTCTTTAGTTCGCTGATTTCATGTAGCTCTTTGTATATTAGGGAAACTAACTCTTGGATGTGAAAAGTATTACAAATACCCCATTATTTCATTACATTATGAATTCAGAATTTCCACATAAATTACTTTATCAGTACTATATGGCTACTAGGTTTGTTTGACATACAAAAGCTACTACATTTTACTTAGTCATTTTGAGTTATTTTATTGTGTGCAATAATTTTTCAGCCCTGGCATTTTATAGTGGTATTGCCAAATCAGTCTTTCTACTCTACTGCCCTGACAACGTCACTTTCCTGCTCTAGTGCTATCACTGACTCTATAAAATGTAACCAGTGAAATCTACTCCTAAAGTTGGCCTTTAGGACATGCATGCATCTGTTTCTCAACACAGACCACCTTCCAGAATGCATAGCTTATCCTTTGACTCAGACATCTCTTCCCACCCCAAACTCTTACTACTTTCTTAGCCTAAAACTTGTCCACATGGTCCTCTCTGTGTAACGTTCCTTCTCCCTACTGTATCAGCTATTACTATCTAACTTGTCCTTTAGGAGCCAGCTCATGTATCACCATTTCTTCCACGAAGCCTTGCCTGACTTTTTCTGGTGCAGGAACTCTCTCCTCCTCTGAACTCACACAGCACTCTGTGGATCTCTTTTAGGGCACTAACTATATTCTGTCTTATGCTTGGGTTATTTTGGACCTGTGTCTCATTTCTCTGAATAAATAGTGAGCTCAGTTATTCATTCAGCCAATTTCTAAGGATATTATTGCGGGGCATTGTTCCATCTAGCTAAGGACAAAGATAACCTTAGGCTACTAATTTTAGTCAAGTACAGTGCCTGATGAATAGTAAGTAATCAGCAAATATTTACAAATGGGCAGACCAGTGAATGGATGAATTGAAGAATATGTAGGTAACTGGGATGGAGGAAGGGAAAAAGAAGGAAGGAATCTACACATGCATATACAAGATAGGTAAGGTAATTTCACTACTAATGTCTATTAGTTCATAGAAAGGAACAGTTAGTGTTTATGGTATTTGATCAATTTTGCATGTCTATACCTGGTAATCTGAGCAAGTACTTTGAAGATAACACACAACATAATAGGCATTGTCAATTTCCTATCATCTTATTTTGAAACTGTGTATCATTTCTTTTTATCTTTAAAACAACGAAGGCCCCCAAAACAAAACAAAAAGAATGGCTAAAGGAGTAATTATAAAATATGTAGGACAAGAGGTAGAGGTGTGAACAACTGGGTTTTGGAGGTTTTGTTTTGATTGTAGTGATGGAGACTGGAGTTTAGTGAGGCAGGGTGGGTTAGGATGACATTCATGGAATTTTTATGTCACCAAGCCTTGTCAGTGGTCTGCCACCAAGTGCTGTGAGTGAAGTTACAGGTAGAGGATATGGAAAGGAGGTGAAACTGCCCAGTTACCTGAAGTTTACTGAGAAGAGATATTTCTGTTAAAAGAAATTTCATCGTAAGTACAAGGAATGACTGCCCTTCAATCTTACTACAGTGTTTCCTATGTATCATTTATCTGTCTGTCTGTTTATCTGTCTATCTGTCTGTCTATCTATCTATCTGTCATCTATGGACTTTCCCTATCCTATGTATTTTTTTTTCCTATGCCTCTCTAAGCTGCCAGGAGATAGAGGTAAATGTATTTACTTCCTCTGAACTGTTGACTTACATTGTCTCCTGGAAAGACTGAATAGGCAGCCCCAGGTGGGAGGATATGAAGAAAACAGTCTGAGGAAGCTACCTCTTCTGGCCTCTTCATCTACAGAGGGTGGGTGTCTTCCAGCTCCACTGCACAAGGTCAGTGTCCAGCAAGCCAGGCAGGAGGGAAAGAGTTAAGGAAGGCCTGCCTTCACACTGGTCCTAAGAACCACATTCCTTCCTGCCAGGGGCCAGAGGCTAAATTTAGAGCAGTGGCTAAGGTTTCTTGTTAACAGCTGTCCTGCCCCTCAGAGACTAAGCTGAGGAGAGGAGCACGAGTGCCAGGTCCCTCTGTCAACCAGTTTGTGCTTCTGGTCACTTCATCTGGGACCTCAGCCCTGGGGTGGACGCACAGGCTGGCAGTGGTGAGTATGATTCTCCCTCCTTTTGTTTCCAGGAACCCCAACTCAGAAGGAAAAGGTTGTCAGCCTTCTCTGGGGTGTCTGGGACCAGCTATGGGAGACTGTGTGGTTTAACAGTATGTGGGATGGCACTCGAGCCCAAGGCCTTGACTCCAGTGGCCTCTGTTAGGCTCAGTGAGGAAAGCCAGTGCCTGCTCTCCCCACAGAGACAACAGCTGCGCACACTGGCACACCCTGTAATTTCAGCAGAAAATCTTTCTAGTAAGAGGAATTCACTACCTTTCAACCTCTTTTGCTGTGGTGGAGACTGGCTCTCCTCACTGCTTTCTCCTGGCGACTGTGAGAGGAGCCAAGTTAGTGCTTCTTAAGAGTTGTCTCCAAGATGGCTGCTAGCCCAGCCTGCAGGAACTCCTTGGTGTCCTGTTAGCAATAGCTGGGTTGCATTCTTTACCTTCCCAGGTCCTAGGAGCTGGTAGCTTTTCTATTCTCCTTACCATTCTCAAGGTGACATTACAGACACATCCTCCCACTAGACAAAACTCTGGAACCTGATTCCCTAACCACCTTTCTCCTGCCTGACCCACAGGCTGACAGGCCATCATGGCTACCAGTGGGAGCCCAGAGGAGGAGCAGGTGGTTCCAGGCGAGGAAGAAGAAGCTGACGTAAGGGCAGTGCAGGCACGGTACCTCCGGAGCCCTTCACCCAGCCAGTAAGTGTGTGTGGTCCGACTCTTACCCCAAAGATGTGGCTAGTGATGGGGGTGGATGGTGAGGATGTGTCCCTGGGGAGCAGAGCCTGGGACACAGAGCCGCCACCTCAGCTTATGTGTGCAGCATCATGACAGTCCTTCTAGACATCCTACTTTCTGGAGGAGTCAAACACACTAACGGCAAGATACCATGGCAAATCTAGGTATTAGAACCTCTAGGGGCCAGGTAGCAGTGGGGTATGCCAGGGAGTGAGGGGACTTGGGAGGGCCACCTTCAGAGGCTTCCTAAAGGTGAGGGTGCTGGCTGGAGCCTCAGAGGATGACTAGGGATTCAGCAGGCCTGCCCTTGGGGCTTGACTCTGAGAGGGGGCTGATGTGGGCTCCACCGGCCAGGGACCTATGCTAAAGGACAGAGGAGTGGAGAGGCCCATAGGACCAAGTCCTCACAGGGAAACAATTTTGCCCCATAGTCTCAAGCTGTTTCTTTCACACTGGGATCTATGCCTTCCTGGGGGAAAGCTGCAGGTGTCCAGAGATGAATACACAACTCCCTGGAGAGTTCTCTTTATTTTATGGCAAATAACTTAAAACTTACTTTTGCATTAAAAACATTGAAGATACACAGTGATATAAAATAACAAATTGGTGTGACTTTTAAAGAAAAAGCAAAAGAATGAAGAAAGCCATTCTTCCTTGTCTACCAGGAACACCTGTGTATGTATGTGCCTGTCCCCTCTCCTCTGCCCTCAGTGACAGTAGAGACATGACTTGTAATCTGAGCTCTGCCACCAAATTGATGCTAAGAATTCTAAGAATCCATGGTCTGTTTGACTTTGCTTTCTCTCTGTTCTCCCATGGACTAGTTGTCTCCTTCCCTTTGGATTCAAGGTCTTCCTCAGTGGAGAAAGATGGGAGCCCTGGCACTTGGCCTTTGAGGAGTTTACAAACTTCTCCCTTGCAATGCAGTTACATTTCCACTTAGAAAATTGTCATGATCAAAGACTTAAAATATATCCCTCCCCTCTTTCATATCCTTGTTAGGGTAGGCATAGCTTGTGTGTGGTTGGGGGTGACATTTTGTGTATTAGAATAATGTTGGCCATCAGACCAGATTTTGCTTTCTCTCTGGAATGAGAAAATAGGTCCTGAGCAGAGGGACAACAGCCAAGGTCCTTTCCATCTTAGGGACCCACAATTTAAAAACATATCTACTAATGTTACTGTGTTCATCAGCATCAAGACAATATGGCAGAGAGCACAGAGTCTCCCAGGAGGGTTTCATGGACCAGATCTGAAAATGCTCGTTTCTCTCCGACTTACATTCCATTTTCTAGAATTTGGCAAGGCCATGTTTTCTTGCAAGGGAGCAAGGGAAATAAGCTCCATGTAAAAGGTCTTGGATGCCCAGAAAAGAGGATACAGAGCAATCTTGGCCATAACACACTCTTCCCACAGTTCATCCATATTATCTTTTCCCACTCATCGAACACGCTCACTGCCTCCCAAAAGAAACACCCTCAAATCCCACGTTCAACTGTTGTGCCTATAGTGCAAGGGCTGGCTTCTCCAGTGGGAGCCTCTTCTTCCTCAGACCTGAGTGCAACACCTTGTGTTCTGGCCTCAGACCAGCCCAGGAAGTTCTCATCTCACCAAAGAGGAAGGGGAGCTACATCGTTCTGGGATTCAGTCCTGTGAACCTATCTGCCCCATTAGCGGGGAGATCTCTGAATTCATAGTGACACAGCTCTCTGAAGGAACTCTCTGTCTCTTGCTCTCCTTGGCCTCTGGCTCCTCCCTCTGGGCAACTTCCTGGTCCATTATGACTCATAGCCATGCCTGAAATGGAGTGGGAACTCCCTTCTTCCTTGAAGGTTTAATAACTTTTGCAGACTATGTCTTCCTCATAGAAATTTGGGAAGTCCAGGGTTTCTTTAAAGCTTATGTCACCCATGTGTGTGTGTGTGTGTGTGAGAGAGAGAGAGAGAGAGAGAGAGAGAGAGATGTGGCAGAGAGTGGTGGGATTACCAAGGATTGAACCCTCACACTGATCTGTAGCCCCAGCTCTCTTTCATTATTATTGAGATAGAGTCTTTATTTATTTATTTATTTATTTATTACTTTTAATAAGAAATAACAATATGATAGTTTCAAAACACATTAGTAGTACATTTGCAATAATTGACAGATTACATATTGGCCTCATAATAGTTATACAGAGCATGGGGTGTAGATATGATAAATTTTTTTGATCGATATCAGTAAGGAAAGAAAAATAAAGAAGAAAAATTTCTTCCCTTTGAACTGAGAGGAAGTAGTTGTATACACAGTCCAAAGTTTCTTGTTTGCATTGGGTTACCGGTGAAACTGGCAATGTTGGAGGCTATTGATTTAAGCCTCTCACAGGTCATCATACCAATCTAGCTTGTTTTATGCCTCATAATTAAGCTTTTCTGCTGGGTGATCAAGGGCAAGTTAAAATAAGACCTGTATAACAAAACATTCATCTTTATGAGATAGAGCCTTGGTAAATTGTCCAGACTGGACTTAATTTGTGATCCTTATGCCTCAGGCTCCTAGAGCTACCACCTGCAGCTCCCAAAGGCTTTTCAAAACTCTTAGTTTCTGGGGCTGGGGAAGAGGCTCAGCAGTCTAAGTGCCTGCCTGGCAAGCCCAAGGAACTGGGTTGGATCTCCCATACTACATGGCACACCAGGCCCACTAGCCAGTCACCAAAACCAGGCATAGTGGTGCACACCTATAATCCCAGCTCTGGGGAAGCTGAAACAGAGGATCACTATGAGTGCAAGCTGCACAGAGAGACCCTGTACCAAATACATTAATTAATTAACTGATTAATTAATAATTACTTAATGGCTAGTTCAGGCTGTCTTAAGGGGGGTTTGGTGCAGCTTGTAGAGCTGGGCATCAAACCGTGGTCCTCTGTGCCTGACTGCATTTGCCCAAGTGATGCTTTAAACAACTGAGCTATCTGGAAAGTCCCCCTAAATACATAAATTTAGAAAAAAAAAATTCTTAGTTTCTTTATGATCCCTTCCAAAACTCATAGGTTTCCCATCTATGTAGATCAGGCTACCTCCTAGGGTCAGTAATCACGGCTAAAGTTCTTACCTAGGTATAGTTTTCAGCTCTGATTCATGTCTTTCTTTCTTTCTTGTCTCATCTTGATATTAGTTACCTTTAAAGGTTATCTGAAACTGCAAGCTTGGGTGAGAGGTCCAGAATGTTGCAATTCCTGTGTAATTCTAGAAGTATTTACAACACAATCTATGACTAATGAAGAGCTCAAAAGGAAAAACTGTGAATAAAATACAATCAACTGGGCTAGGGAGATGTGTTGGAGGTCTAAGTGCCTACCTGACAAGCACAAGGACCTGGGTTTGATCGCTAGTACCACATGCTGTGCTGCCATGTCAGCCCCTGAACCCAGTGTGGTGGCGCACACCTAAAATCCCAGCCCTGAGGAGGCTGAGACAGGAGAATCACCATGAGTCTAAGCTATGTATTGAGACCCTGCACTAACTAACTAACTAACTAAAAAATAAATAAATAAATAAATAAATAAATAAATGATTTAAAAAATACAATCAACCCTTCAATAAGGAGAGAGAGAAAAAATAAAGGAATACTGAAAAAGCACAGTGAATAACGAGAAAGCAGGATCGAAGGTTTAAACCCAAATATATAAAAACTTACATTAAACTTAAATTCCAGTTAAAAGACAAAGATTGTGAGACTTTTGCTGCTGTTGTTGTTGTTGTTAGTTTTGTTGTGACAGGGCCTCACGATGCAGTGCATGCGGGCCTTGAACTCACATGATCTGCCCACTTCAGCCTCCCAATATCAGGGATTACAGGCACACAGCACCCAAATGGGCCAGACTTTATTTTTAGGAGGTTCCCATACTACTTACAAGAGACATACCTTAAAAATATACAAAGATCAAAGAAGAAAAGAGAATTTATGCTCCTATTCCAGTTACTATTGCTCATAATTTCAAAGTTTAACATCATAAAACAGCAGTTTCATCAAGGTGGTCATCAGGCCCCTGGGCAAGCACCGTTGGGTCATCCGGGTATCTTGGTTACCTGAGGCCATAGCTGGAGGGATATGAGGAAGGAGGGTGACTGTGGGTCAGAGGCTGGGTCCATGGTGAGGGCTGCTGTCACAGAGGCCTCTTCCACAGGCAGCTTGTGGTGTGACTCGCCTGGGATCTTGGCCAGAGCCACTAGGATGGTCTTTCCATATACTCCTCCCATGAGGACCAATCTGGCCTTTTCAAAAGATGGCTGCTAAATTCTACACATTTCACCCAAAAAAACAAGACCAAAGTGCACTGAGTTTTCATGACCTAGCTGCAGAAATCACACCATGCTGTGTTCCCTGTGCTCTGTGGTCACAAGGTCTCAAGGAGAGGCCTCACAGACCCTATTATCCCCACGGAGGAGCACCAAGGTCACATTCTAAAGGGGAAAGCAGTGTGGGAAGCACTGTGGTCGTCTGTGCCTTAGAAACACAAGTGAAAATCAGCTAGCAGAGCTATATGGCTGGAAGGCAAAGAGAGTGTATGGTTTCCCAGAGCTAAGGAGGGACATTTCACAGGGACTGAAAGTTCAGTTCACCAGGAAGACATAGTCATGTGAAATAGCTATAAATATGAGGACTTCAAATTTTATGAAGCAAAAAATTTGACAGAACTGAAGAAAAAATTAAATCTCACAGTCTTAGGCAAATGTATATGTAACAAAATTATCTCGCTGTTCTGATAGAATGAGGAAAAAAAAAAAAAAAAGTCACCCAGAACATACGAAGTTTGGGCAATACAACAAGCACAACTGACCTGACTGACAGTTTTAGCACATGTACCCAGCAACTGCAGGATATGCATTCTTATCACAAGCACATAGAATATTTACACACACACACACACACACACACACACACACACACACACACACACACATTAGGAATAAATCAACACATTTTATTGACTCAGAAAAAAATTAAGGTAAAAATCAGTAAGAACAGAAAAAGAAAGTAAAAAATTAACTTCCAACTGGAGTTCCATACAACTTCAGAGCCACCAGAGTTCTTAACATTACAGACACTAGCAATGCCTGTGAGGGTGTGAAGGGATCAGAAGACCCACTCACTGCCGGTGAGTGTGCACAACTCCGTGGCATGGTTTCACAGGCTCCACTACAGCTGTCACACAGCTGTCCTCTGACCCAGCAGGCTCTCTCCTGATGCTCAGTGAGCAGAAAGAGGCACGTCTGTGCAGCAGCAGGTCAGGGCTGGGATGCTTAGCAGCTAAGAGTCCTTAAGGGTACAGAATTTCTAACATCAGGACGAGCTGAGCAACTCATTCTAGGCTGGGTAAAGTCTAGTGGCTATCTTTAAAAATACAGCCCTGAGGACAGGTGTTTCGTGAACTGTCACTGGTGGGATTGAGCTTTCCAGATTATTTGTTGGGAAAGCAATTAGAGAGTACAGGTGGCTGGGGGCCACTGAAAGGGGACAACAGGGCTTGGTAACTAGTGTAAGTGTGCGTGCATGTGTGTGCACTGCCATTCAGCCCTCAGCCCTTCCAGCAGCCCTTCTGCCAGCCCACCTCCCTGGGCAAAAATGGCCCTGGAAGATTCCCAGGTAGAATAGGCTGTGTCCCCAAGACTCGGTCCCACATTCAGAGCAAAACTTTTTGCTCTGGGGTTTCTGTGATACTACAGCACCCAGCAGGCTCTGATGCCCTGCTCGGCTTGTGTGTATTTCTGAACCTGAGTCAGCCTGTTCTCGGAAATCTCCAAGGAAGGTGTGCAGGGAGCCATGCTTCACTGGCTACCTCTTTTCACAGTGTCATCATGAAATCGGAGGTAGAAGGGACCGCACAGGACTGGAACTATCTCCAGTCAATCCCACCTAGTAACAGACCTGGGCTTGGAGCAATCCTGGCCAGTACATCCGCTGTGTTTCTGACTGGGTGAAAGTGTTCACAAATCACGTTTTTGATGAAGGCCTTGCATTTGGAATGTGCTTCTTAAAACTCTCAAAACCTAATAATTAAAAACCAACTCAGTTTAACAAGGGAGAGAAGATTTGCACACACACTTCACAAAAAATACACGGCAGCAAACCGTAATATAAAAGTGGTCAAAATCCTTAGGCATTAGAGAAGTGCAGATTAACACAAAAGTGGGTAACTGTTATATGTCTATTAGAGTTAATGAAATTAAGCAAATCAAATGAACATTGGTGGGACCAAATGAATGTTGGTGGGAATGTAATCTATCTAGAACCATCCTATATTGCTGGTGAGAATTTAAAATGGTGTGACTATTCCACAACCTGTCCCATTTCTTATAAAGTTAAACATCTTCCTACCTAAAAATGTGCCTATGTCCATATGATTCAGACTTTCTAGATATTTATCCAATCGAAATGAAAGCTTGTTGTTTATACAAGATCTAGAAGATGCGAGCTCAGGCTCTTCCCTACAGTGCGGTCATAGCAAGGTGGATGGGGACAGGGCTGGGAGAGCAAGACAGAGGGCTTACAGGAGGCGTGAGGAAGAGCGGTGGCTAAGTGGGTGCTGGTGAGGTTTTTACAGATGCCAAGTCTCCCTGTGCACGTAAAATATGTACATTTCATGTCAATCATACCTCGAACAAATCTATTTTCCAAAAAGCCATAAGGAAAAAATAAATCAGGAAAACCTTCTTGTATGAGGTGCCATGGTGCTGTGAGAAGAATTTAAGTGGTGTAGTAGAGATGGACACAGAGGCTGGCTCGGAGCTTGTAGATGGCTTCGCCATAGTACCGCAGCGCTAGGCCTGCCCAGGGCGGAGTCTGAGGAAGACACCACACGGAGAGGAAGGGTGGGAATCTGATAAGCAGTCGCGCTGTTACCGCGTCCATCCCGAGAACGATGTCTCACAGCCAGTCCTTTTCAGTAGCTTGTGATAGCAACGAGCTCTGCCCTGCTAGTGTGCGACTCACACGAGCTCGCTGCGTGCTAGGGCTGGCTCTCAGGACAGAGTCGCTTCCTGCTCATGGCCCCTGCTCCACAAGCTCTTTGTACGTGAGAAGGCCCTGAAATTCCCTCCCTGTTGTTTCCTCCCTTTAGTTAATGGTTTGCGTCTTTCTAAAATATATACAAAGCCAGCCAAACCCCTCAGCATGCAAATTAGTATCCCAAGGCTGCTGTGGCTTAGAAACCTTGGTTTCTTCTCTGATGGTTTAGGAAGCAAGAAGCGCCGCCTTCAGGGAGCAGCAAAGCCAGGCTCCCTGCCCTGGCCCACAGGAGGCTGATCCTCAGCTCCGCCTGGTTTTGGCTCCCGGCTGCATTTCTTGCCTGTGGCAGCACTTGTCCCACCTCTGTCCACCTCCTCCTCTGTCTTTGCCCCGTTTCTTACACAGGAGCTTGTCATTGGCCTCAGAGTCCATCCCCACCCAGGGTGATCTCATCTCAGGATATTTAACTTAATTACATCAGCAGTGATGCTTCCATTTTTACAAAGTTCCATACACAAGTACTGGGAGAGCCACCTTTCTGGAGGGCCACCCTTCCAACCACGACAGCCCTCGCCGCAGGTGCTGGTAGACACGACCACACTCTTTCCGGGGGAATGAAGATGGGGCCTCGTGGCCTTCACGCAGTGCGCCCACCGGCCCCTACCAACCAGGCAGGTGGGTTCATGGGGAAGGCTGCTTCCTCTCCGGACAAGAAGCCTTCATATTCCGTGCTCCATCTATAAAATTTCATCCCCAGGGGAACTGCGAGCCTGGGAAAGTGCATGGACTGTGGAGAAGAGGGCCACGTCCTCGCTTCTGCCCTAGCCTGGTGCCTCACATTCCAACCTTGGCTGAAGGAGCCATCCTCTCTGTCAGAAAACCGTTGGAAGACAGCTCAAGACTCACCCAGGTTCCAGCCATGCAAGACTCCCTGTACCATGATGGCAAACCTCCAGAGCGTTCAGTGATAGTGAACAGTCCTCCGTGGCATGCGTACTGAAGGCTCACCACTGCTGCTCGGAAGTTATCTTGGCATAACCTGAAATATAAAACCTAGCTGGGCAAAGTGGCATGTGCCTGTAATCCCAGATTTCCAGGAGGCTGAGGCAGGAGGGTCACAAATGCAAGCCCAGTCTGAGCAATTCAGTGAATCAGCAACTCTGGTCTCCAAATGACACAATTTTTTTTAAAGGCCTCAAAAGCATTTAAAGTTCATTTATAACTCAAAAGCCTGACTTCAACCCCCAGTACTGCAAAAGAAGAGAAAAATGTGACACAGTTCTGCTCAGCAGGGCCTTTTGGAAGGAGCTCGTCTTTTCCCCGTAACCAAATAAGTGAAGCCCAACCGGAGGGCACTCTGCAAAGCCACCTCTGTCCATCCCTTCCTTCTTGACCACTTCCAGGCGTCTCCTTCTTTCCGAAGCAGGAGCAAAGTGTTCTTTCTCTTTTGGATCTTGAGTTGAAGAACTATTTTTTTCTCTTCTCTTTCAAAGTCTAAGTCCGCCTCTCGCTTTGGCTTTTCAGCTCTCCTCAGTGTTTCCAGGTTCCGGGGGCTTCCAGCCAGGCCTTTTCCCTTCACTCTGTGGGGCTCCTGGGCACAGGCTGTCAGCTCTCCTCTCCCACAAAGCCCCACTTGGATCCTAGTGGTGGAGGCGGGGCAGGAGGTGGGCTCCAGGAGCCATCTTTGTCCTTGTGGTATTTTAGGAACTGTCCTCCATCTGCCCTTCCCTTTTCTGTTCCCTTCTCCTTGAAGATCTTTCTACCTCTCTCTTCTGCTAAACTGATAGGAGACAGCTTGTTAAAAATCCTTTTCCCTCTCCTGATATTTCTCCATTCTCAGTGCCTGGACATCACCAGCATGTGGCCACTTACTCTAAGCTGAACAATTAGAAGGAAGAAGGAGCTCAGAAACCTGTTCTTTTGCATAAAATCCAAATCAAAGAAGATGCAACTCCCTGGGCCTGCATCCCATTCCATCTCTAAGGGACAATTTGGCAGGCAGTGCTGAGGCCCAGAGGTGGCTGGTGGGGAGACCTCGACTCCACCCCATGCTTTGTCCAGGCCTGGTGAGTGAGCCAGGTGACTGACAGCAGTGTCTTTGCAACTTTGCTGACTGTAATCTGCAGTAGGACAGGACACACGTGCCTGGACATGGGCGTACATGCAGAGAAGGGCATACCGTAAATCAGGCCCCAAACACACCAACCCTTGCAGTGTTCGCTGTCAGCCTGTACTCCTCCTTCCCTCTTTATTTTTCCCTTCTTTTCTTTCTTTTTTCCTCCCCTTCCCCCTCCATCTCCCCCTCTATCCCACTTTCCCTCCCTCCCCCTCCACCTCCCCCTCTATCCCACCTTCCCTCCCCCTTC